>PVJS01035677.1:0-20869 GCA_004027185.1 Glis glis | reverse complement strand
TCGCCTCCCCGCCGACCCCGCCCCAGCTATCCGCGGGGCCGCAGCGCCTCCTGGTGGCCGCGCCCGGGCGCGCCGGGGCGGGCGGGCAGTTAAGTGGGCGGCCCCGCGGCCCCTCCGCCGTCCTCTGCCGTCCTCCCGTCGTCCCGCCGTCCTGCCCACTCCGCGCCCGCGTCTCGGGCCGTCAGGACCCGGAGCTTCCTCGGCCGTGTCCAGCCAGGTAAGCCGCTGCCGACCCGGCCGCGCCGTCGGTTGGCGTCCAGCCCTGGCCCGGGGCCACCCGAGCTGGCCCAGAGGGCGCGGGCTGTGCCGGGAGCGGCGCCCGGGACCCCTCGCGGCCGCGGCCACGACCCCACGCTGCGCCCGCCCTCCGACTCCTGTCCCGGGCAGCGCGAGTGACCCTGCGGGCGCTGTCCACCGCACCCTCGGCCTCTGCTGGGCGGTGCGGGCTGGGGAGGGGCGCCCTCTGGACCTAGCTCCACACTCTGATGACCGCTGGGACAGCCCTGACACCCTCCCGCACCTCCCCAGACCCCCCAGGGCTCACATCTGGGCCAGACCCATGGCGATTCAGAAAGGTTTGGTTTATCTCTGGCCTGGAGAAGTTTGTGGAGGGCTTAGGAACCTAAATCATCCCTTAGGAAGACTCCCTCGAGTTGGACCTGGACACAGGGTGTCCAGTGGTCCTAGCCCCTGTGGGTGGGTTCCTGGACACGGGGCGTCCAGTGGTCCTGGCCCCTGGGGGGGGGGGTCATGGACACAGGGTGTCCAGTGGTCCTGGCCCCTATGGGAGGGGTCCTGCCAAAGGAGCATCCTCATTTCAGGAGCTCCTGGGACACCAGCCTGGGTACTCGGCAGCAGGAGAGAGGGGGTCACCAGGGAGAGCCCAGCCTGCCCCACCCAGTGTCCCCTACCCCTACAGGGTGCCCAGGAGGACATAAAGCAGGGGTCCCCATTGATGGGCCTGGAGGTGAGGTGGGGTCCCTGGAGGAAAGGAGGGGGCTGTGCGGATAGTGCCCACCACCCAGTCACCCACACCCACACTGGGACTCCAGGGGGCAGTAGTGGAGCTGGGGCACAACACCCACAGGCATGCAGGGGCAACCTTCCAGGTAGCTACTGCCACCAGCAACCTAGAACAGTCCTGATGGGACCTCTGTGCAGGCTTCAGACAGCTCAGGCTCACCTGGTCCCCTGAAGGGATCAGGCGCCCCACAGAAGGAGGCTGGCAATCCAGATTTCCCTATTGCTTTTCTTGGAGGCCAGCTGCTTCCTATCACAAAGGCGGGGGCGATACTGGCACTTGGGGCCCCTTAGAGGGAGGGAGTTTCAGAAGTGAGGAGACGCCAGGTGTGGTGGCGCACACTTGTAATCCCAGTACTTGGAGGCTGAGACAGGAGGATCGCAGGTTCACGGCCAGCCTCAATTACTTAGTGAGGCCCTCCGCAACTTAGTGAGACCCTGTTTCGAAATAAAGAATTAAAAAATAGGGCTGGGGGTGTAGCTCAGTGGGAGAATGCCCCTGGGTTCGATCCCTAGTACCGCAAAAAAAAAAAAAAGAAGTGAGGGGACAGGAGGTGGTCCTGAGCCCCAGGTCCCCTGGGCCAGTGTGACACTACGTCCCCAGGGCTGGACTGAAGGGACTAAACACTGGGCAGTGTGTCTGTGGGGTGCATGGGTCTTGGTGGACAGTGAGCCACACCATCCACTCCAAAGCTACCACCCCATTGCTGCTGAGAGTGGGGATCAGGGGCAGCACAGAACTGGGGAGAAGCGGGGAAGGCGGGCCAGGGCGAGAGTCCAGCTCATGCTACTGGCCAGCTGGCCAGATGGAGTGCACTCCTGCACCAGGCAGTGTGTATCCACTGGGGATGCTGCTGCCTGCGGACATGGGCAGCTCTGCTGTCAAGAGGCCACACTGCAGGTCTCTTGGGGGCCATCGAGGGAGCCATGGGCAGCAGAGGACCTTCAGATGAGGCCGAAGGATGGAAGCGGGTGGCCAGAGCCCAGAGAAGAGGCCCGGGACTTCCTTGGGCCTCAGCACAGGAAGCCGGCCACGCCCGTCCGCCTCGGGGCTCTGTTTTCTCATCTTAGAACAAGAGCAGGCTTAAAAGCACCCAGCTTCTTGCCAGCACGGGTGCTGGGGTCTCTGGGTGCACTGTGTAGATGGAGTATGTCTACAGCTGCAAAATGCTATTAAAAGTTGGAAAACTGCGCTTGTGATTACTTCAAGAAAAACACGGATAGTTAAATGCTTTCCTTCCTCAGGGTTCCACGCTTCAGTGAGTCAGCCCTCCTCCTTCACACATTCATGCAATGCCAGGGGACCCTGGTGTGGGCAGGCCTGGGAGCCCAGCCCTGCCCCAGGGCACATGCTGGGATCAGGCTGCACACAGACCCACCAGGAGACCCAGAGCACAATGCCCAGGCTGCAATGAGCAGGGGCCGCTCCCAGAAGGGTATGAAAAGTGTCAGGGCTCTCAGGCGCCCTGGGTGCCCACCAGAGAAGTGGTGCAGGACGTGGTGTCCACAGTGGACAGGACAGCTGTCTTGGTCTTCTGTGCCCATTTCAGAGGTGAAGAATGATACCTGGTTGTGGGTTTGCTTTGCGTGTCCGGTTTTATGCAGTACTTCAGTTGGTCATTGAACATTTGTAGTTTCATTACAATTTGGCTGGTTGTGATTTCCCCTTATTCCTAATAAGTGATCATTTTTTACTGGTTTATAAGAGCTGCATACAATTTTTTATTGTAGCAAGCTATACATAAAATGTATTATGTCTACCCCTCGTAAGTGCACAGTTCAGTAGTACTAAGTCCATTTGTAATGTTATGCAATCATTGCCACCATCCAACTCTGGAACTCTTTTTATTTTACAAAACTGAGACTCTTTAAGCAAGGAGTCCCCGTTCCCCACTTCCACCCCCTGGCAGCCACCTTTCTACTTTCTGTCTCCACGAATTCGACAGCCCTGGGTGAATCGCCTCGGTGGAGTCACACGATGTGTGTCATTTTGTGCCTGGCTTATTTCGCTTAGCATAATGTCCTCAGGTTCATCTAGCCTTTCCTTCCTCTCTAACACTAAATAGTGTTCCGCCATAGTACGTACCACTTTGTTTATCCACTCAAGCTGTTGCTGTACACTTGGGTTGCTTCCATGGTTTTTGTTTTTTGTTTTGTTTTGTTGTTTGTTTTGCGGTACTGGGATTGAACCCAGGTGCATTCTACCTCTGAGCTACACCCACAGCCCCTATTTTTTAGTCTTTATTTTGAAACAGGGTCGCTAAGTTGCAGAGGGCCTCACTAAGTAGCTGAGGCTGGCCGCGAACCTGTGATCCTCCCATCTCAGCCTCCCAAGTACTGGGATTACAAGCGTGCGCCACCACGCCCGGCTCCTTGCTTCCGTGTTTTAGTTATTGTGAATGATGCTATAAACATGGGCATACAACTCTCTCATTGAGACCCTGTTTTCAGTTCTTTTGAATGCATACCTAGAAGTGGAATGGCTGGATCATTTGGTAGTTCTGTTTATAATTTGTGTGTGTGTGTGTGTGTGTGTGTGTGTGTGTGTAGTAATGGGGATTGAACTCAGGGACATTCTACCTCTGAGCTACACCCCCAGCCCTATTTTATTTTTATTTTGAAAGAGGGTCTTGCTAGGTTGATGAGAGTCTCACTACTTGCTGAGGCTGTCCTTGAACCTGCAATCCTCCAGTCTCAGCCTCCCAAGAACTGGGATTACAGGTGTGCACCACTATGCCCAGCTGTTTATAATTTTTTGAGGGATGACCATACTGTTTTCCACAGTGGCTGTGCACAAGGTTCAAGCTGCTCCCCATCCCCTTCAACACTTGCTATTTTCTGATTTTTTTTCCTTTTCCATAGAAGCTATACTAATGGATATAAGGTGGTATTGCATTGTACTGTTTATTTGTATTTCCCTTATCGCTAGTGAAGTTGAGCATCTTTTCATCTGCTTATTGGCCATTTGTATATCTTTTTTTTTTTGAGAAACATCTATTTAAGTTCTTTGTCCATTTTTTAATCAAGTTGTTCATTTTGTTGTTGTTGAGTTTTAGAAGTTATTTACATATTCTGGATATTAATCCCTTATCAGATATATGATTTGAAGATATTTTCTCCAATTCTCTAGATTCCCTTTTTATTTTGTTGATAATGTCTTTTGATGCACAAAAATTTTAAATTTTCATGAAGTCCAGTGTGTCTGTTTTTTCTTTTGTTGCCTGTGACTTTGGTGTCATATTCAAGAAATCTTTGTCAAATACAATGTCGTGAAGTTATTGGCCCATGTTTTCTTCTAAGAGTTATATAGTTTTAGGTCTTGTAATATTTAGGTCATAGATCTATTTTGAGTTAGTTTTTGTATATGGCATTAGGAAAAGATCTAACTTAATTCTTTTGCATGTGGATATCTAGTTTTTCCAAATCAATTGTTGAAAAGACTGTCTTTCCCCCATTGAATGGTCTCGGCACTCTTACTGAAAATCAAATGACCATATATATGTATTTTTTTTTTGCATTGAACCCAGGGGCATTCTACCTCTGAGTTGCACCCCCAGCTATTTTTATTTTTTATTTTGAAACAGAGTTTCTCTAAGCTGCTGAAAGTCTCACTAAGTTGCTAAGCTTGGCCTCAAACTTGTGATTCTCCTGTCTCAGCCTCCCAAGTACTGGGATTATAGGCATGAACCACCATGCCTGCTTGTCTATATATTTTGTCTTTATGTTGGTGCCACACTGTTGATTACTGTAGCTTTGTATTCTGTTTTGAAATCAGGAATCATGAGTTCTCCAGCTTTATTCTTTTTCAAGATTTGGGGTTCCTTGAAATTCCACATAAATTTTAGAATGGTTTTCTATTTCTGGGAATAAAATCACTAGGATATTAATAAGTATTGTGATAAACATATAGATCAATTTGGGTAGTGTTGCCATTTAGCAATATTAAGTATTCTGATCCATGAGCATAGAATATCTATACTTTTCTTTATGTCTTCTTTAATTTCTTTCAGAAATTTTTGGTAGTTTTTCATTGTATAAATTTTTCACCTCCTAGTTTAATTTCCAAATATTTCATTCTTTTTGATACTGTAGTAAGTAAAATTTTCTCTAAATTTATTTGTTAGATTGTTCATTGTTGGTGTATGGAGATGCAAATTATTTTGCATTTGATTTTGTATCTTGCTACTTTGCTGAATTTACTTATTAGTTATAACAGTACTTTTGTGGAATCTTTAGGGTTTTCTACATAGAAGATTATCATCATTGACAAACAGAGATCATTATACTTCTTTCTTTCCAATTTGAATGTCTTTTATTGCTTTTTCTTGCTCAATTACTCTGGTGAGGATTTCCAGAACAACGTGAAGAGAAATGGTGGAGGCAAGCACCCTTGCCTTGTTCCTGACCTCAGAGGAGAAGCTTTCCATCTTTCATCCTTGGGGTGAGGTTCACTGTGGGATTTTAACATATAGTTGTATTATATTGAGGTAGTTTCCTTCTATTTTTAGTTTGTTGAGTGTTTTTGTTATCATGAAAGGTCATTGAATTTTGTCAAATGCTTTTTCTGCATCAATTGAGATAGTCATTTTTCATTCTGTTAATGGGGTATACAACACTGATTTTCATATGTTGAACTATCCTTGCATTCCAGGAAAAAATACCACTTGGTCATGGTGTAGAATCCTTCTAATATGCTACTGAATTCAGTTTGCTAGCATTTTGTTGAGGTTTTGTGCATTTATGTAAGAGAGCATTTTCCTCTCTTACAATGTCTGTCTGGCTTTGGTATCAAGGTAATGCTGGCCTTGTCAAATGAGTCAAGAAGTCTTTCCCCATCTTCAAATTTTGTGAAAATTTTGAGAAGGATTGGTATTAGTTCTTTAGCTATTTGGTAGAATTCACCAGTGAATCCATTAGGTTCAGGGATTTTCTTTGTTAGGGATTTTTTTAAATTACTGATTCAATATTCTTACTAGTTATAGGTCTATTCAGATTTTCTATTTCTTCATGATTTAGTCTTAGTAACATTTATATTTTCAGGAATTTATATTTCCAGGAATTTCTCCATTTCTCAATTTCAGTGGAATTTCTCCATTTCTTCATTTCAGTTTCTTCATTTCTCCACTTCGTCTTCCATTTTATGCTAACATTTTCCAATCTGTTAGCATAAAATTACTCATATTACTCTCCTATAATCCTTTTTATTTCTATAGAATTGACAGTAGTGTCCCCACTTCAATTTATGATTTTAGTAATTTGATTTCTCTCTCTTTTTTTCATTCCATCTAGATAAAGGCATGTCAATTTTGTTGCTCTTTTCAAGGAACCAAGCTTTGATTTAATTAGCTTTCTCTATTTTCCTATTTTGTTTTTCTCTGCTGTAATCTTTATTATTATCTGATAGCTTTGGTTTGCTCTTCTTTTCCTTGGTTCCTTAAGTTGTAAAGTTAGATGATTGGTTTGAGATCTTTCTTGGATTTAACGTAAACATTTATATTTATATGTCTCCCCCTTAGACCTCCTTCACTATGTGCCATAAGTTGTGGCCATTCTCGTTTTCATTTTCATGTATCTCTAAGTACATTCTAACTTCCCTGTGATTTCTTCTTTAATCCACCGGTTTCTCAAGAGTGTGTCATTTAATTTCCACAGATTGGTGATTTTTCTGCTATTGTTTTCTGACTGCTCTCCACTGGGGTCTGAAAGACACTTTCAGGGTATTGGCCTGGCCACTGTTGCACCTGCCCTTCCATTGCAAGTCTCTCCCCCATGGCCGAAGTGACTTCCAGGGCATTTAAAGGGCTGGAACCTTTTTATCTCTTTATTTTTCTGTTTCTCCCCTTGGAAGCCACACTGAAAACTAGCTCATTCAAAAGCAACCATATGGGGAAGGGAAGGTGCTGACTCAAGAAAGATTTGAGAAGACCTTATATTTACACTTCAGGCTGATTCCTGGCACAGAGACAACCCCTCAGCAATCAAAAACAAAAACAAAAAACAGCAAGTACTGAGAAGGGGGAGATTCTGATTCCCAGGCTTATCACATTACTAGATTCAAATGTCTAATATCAACAAAATATCACAAGGCACACAACAGAAAGAAATAATCCAACAGAAACTGTGAAAAAGACCTGATGGTGGATCTACTAGACAAAGACTTTAAAACAAGTGTCTTAAAGAAGCTTAAAGAACTAACAGAAGACGTGAAGAAAGCTGAGAAAACAGTGTATGAACGAAATCAAAATATCAGTGAATAACTAGAAAATCTAAAAAAGAAACCAAAAAAGAAGATCTGGAGCTGAAAAGTACAATTGAAATAAAAAATCACTAGAGTGGGGTCAGAGGCAAATTTGAGCAGAAAGAAGGAAGAGTCAGTGAACTTGAAAACAGAACCAAGGAAATTATTGATTTTGAGAAACAGAAAGAAAAAAATTTAAAGAAGAGTGAACAGAGCCTAAGGGACCCATGGAACACCATTGAGAAGGTCAGCATATACATTGCAGGAGTTCCATAAGAAGAGAGAAAATGAGGGGCAAAGTATATTTAAAGAAATAATGGCTAGACAGGTGTGGTGGCATATGCTTGTAATCCCAGTACATGGGAGGCTGAGACCAGAGGATCAAAGGTTCTTGGTCAGCCTCAGTAACTTAGTGAGGCCCTCCACAACTTAGTGAGACTCTGTTTCCAAATAAAATAATAAAAAATAGGGCTTAGGGTGTAGCTCAGAGGTAGAATGCCCCTGGGTTCCATCCTCAGTACAAGGAAGGAAGGAAGGAGGGAGAGAGGGAGGGAGGGAGGGAAGAAAGGAGAGAGGGAGGGAGGGAGGGAGGGAGGGAGGGAGGGAGGGAGGAAAGGGGCTGAAAGACAACATCACAGATTTGATGAATTACATGATTATAGACATCCAAGAAGCCCAGTGAACTCCATGTAGGATGAACTGAAGAGACCCACACTGAGAGACACTATCATCAAATTCAAAAGACAAACATTTTGAAGGCAGCAAGAGAGAATCACATACAAAGGATCCTCAATAATATTACCGGATTTTTTTATTAAAGTTTGGAGGCCAGGAGGCAGTGAGTTGATATATTCAAAGTGCTAAAAGTAAAAAACTGTCAACCAAGAAGCCTGTATCCAGCAAAACTGTCCTTTAAAAGAAAGGGAGAAATTAAGACACTTCCAGATCAACAAAAGCTGAAGGAGTTCACCACCACTAGACCTGCCCTACAAGAAATGCTAAAGGGAGTCCTGAAGGTTGAGATGATGAAGGGGGTTGGACAGGAACTCAAGACTATATGAAGAAGCCGGGCGTGGTGGCGCACGCTTGTAATCCCAGTACTTTGGGAGGCGGAGACCAGAGGATCCGGGTTCGCGGCCAGCCTCAGCTCTCTCTCTCTCTCTCTCTCTCTCTCTCTCTCTACTTAGTGAGGCCCTCTGCAACTTAGTGAGACCCTGTTTCAAAATAAAGTATTAAAAAATAGGGCCGGGGGTGTAGCGCAGAGGTAGAACGCCCCTGGGTTCAATCCCCGGTACCACAAAAAAAAAAAAAAAAAGACTATATGAAGAATAGGATCTCAGTGAAGGTGAACACACGAGCCGTGATAAAAGTGAGTGGTATTGTAATCATGGAGTGTAACTCCAGTTTTCTTTTTCTACATGATTTAAGAGACTAATACATTTAAATAAAAACAATCATTAGTCTAAATCAATAATACTAAATCATTAGTATTATTGTAATTTTGGTTTGTAATTCCACATTTTGTTTGCTACACAATTGAAGGAACTAATGCACTAAAAATATGTTACGTTTTGGCATAATATATGGTCATCCCTCCATGCCATGGGTTCCACATCCACAGATTCAACCAACTGCAGGCTGAAAACATTTGAAAAATTGCATCAGTACTGAACATGTGTGGATCTCTTTCTCCTTATCATTATTCTCTAAACAGTATAACATAACAGCTATTTACATGGCATTTACATTGTACTAGGTATTAAAAGCAAGCTGGAGATTATTTAAAGTACATGGGAGGATTGCATAGGCTACATGCAGATTCTGCACCATTTCATATGAGGGACCTCAGATGTTGGTATCCACCAGAAGTCCTGGAACCAAGCCCCTCCAGATACTGAGGGGTGACTCCATGAAGGTTTAATTTTGTGACATCAATAGCTGAAAGGGGCATGGTCAGAGCTGCTAAGGAGTAGAGTTTTTTAATGTCCGTGAAGTTTAGCTGGTATAAATTCAGTGTTTTAATTCTAGGATGCTAAATTTTATCCCCATAGTAACCACAGAAAAATAAAGAATAAACAAACTCAAGGGAAATGAGAAAGGAATTTAAACATTTCGCTACCAAAAACCAACTAAACAAAGGAAGACAGTAATGCAGAAAAGTAGGACAAAGAGCTACAAGGTATATAGGAAGCAGAAGCAAAATGAAAGGAGTCCTTCTTTATCAGTAATTGCTTTAAATGGGGATGGATTAAACTTGCAGTCAAGAGACAGAGGCTTCAGAATGGATTTTAAAAATTACAATCCAACTCCATGCTGTATTCAAGAGACTCACTTTAGATCCAAAGATCTAAAGCGATTAAAGTGTGGTGGCTCATACTTGTAATCCCAGGACTTGGGAGGCTGAGACAGGAGGATCACAAGTTCGCGGCCAGCCTCAGCTACTTAGTCCCTCCGCAATTTAGTGAGACCCTGTTTCAAAATAAAGAATACAAAATAGGGCTGGGGGTATATCTTGGAGGTAGAATGCCCCTGGGTTCAATCCGCAGTACCGCAAAAATAAAATAAAATAGATCCAAAGACAAAAATAGTTTGGAGGTTAATGTATGGGAAAGGATATTCCACACAAATAGCAAAAGAGAGCAAGGGAGGCTACCCTAATATCAGACAAAATAGACTACAAATCAAAACAGGTAACAAGAGCCAGGCATGGTGGGGCATGCTTGTAATCCCAGTACATAGAAGGCTGAGACAGGAGGATCACAGGTTCAAGCCTGGCCTCAGCCACTTAGACCCTCAGAAACATAGTGAGACCCTATTTCAAAATAAAAAATCAAGGTCTGGGGGTGTATCTTGGAGGTAGAATGTCCCTGGATTCAATCCAAGGGCATTGAACCCAGGGGCATTAATTTTTTTTAAGTAAAAAGATACAAAGAAGGGAATGATTTTTAGTAAAAGACTCAATACAGCAAGAAGATATGACAGTTATAAAAATGTATACACCAGTAACAGACCATCAGAATCTTTATATCTTGAGAAAACGTAGTGCTGGCCACGCCCCAGGGAGACAGCTGCCTGGCCCTCGGACATTTCCCCTCTGCTGCTCTGGCCGCACGGCTCACGGACCTCAGCTCCCAGCCATCACCCTGGCAGGGTACCTGCAGTAGCCTCAGTTTCCCCGTCTGTGGGATGGGGTGGGAAAAGCGTCTCTGTCCCAGGGCTGTGGTGTTGTTGAAGGGAGGAAGTTGATAATGTCTGGCTCGGGTACCTGCAGCTGTTTCATTGTCTATTTCCATGAGAGACTTTTCCGTTGTGTTTTGACTCAGCGCTCACTGTTGGGATTCCTTCGGGTGCACCCTGAGGCAGGATGGCCTTGCTTCTCCTCACGTGGGGAGCCCTCGGCCCGCTGGCCCCGCCTCCCCAAGGCCGCCCGGTTCCTAGGTGCTGACTTCTGTTCTCGCACATGACTGTGGCATCCTGTCCCAGCCGCAAAGCTGAGCTGCCCATCGTGGAGCGTGATGGGGGTGTTTGCACCCCATCATCCTCTCACATTTCTTTCAGATACTTTTATTCCTCCACATGAAACTTAGATTTATTTTGCCAACTCTTACCGCAAAAAATGCAAAATTTTCCTGTACTTGGAAGGCTGAGACAGGAGGATCGCAGATTCAAGACCAGCCTCAGCAACTTAGTGAGACCCTGTTTCAAAATAAAAAGGGCCAGGGATATAGCTCAGGGGTAGAGTACCCTTGGGTTCAATCCCCAGTACCACCAAAAAAAGGCAAAAATTGTTCTTGGAGATTTTAAATAAAATTGCATTCAATTGTACATTTAGCTATAAATAACCGATATTCTTTTTATTGTTATTATTATTTTGTGGTGCTGGGGATTGAACCCGGAGCTACTCTACCACTGAACTACATCCCAAGCCCTTTTTATTTTATTTTGAGAAAGGTTTCTCTCACCAAGTTGCTCTGACTGGCCTCGAACTTATGATCCTACTGCCTCCGCCTTCCAAGTAGCCGGGATTAAAGGCATGGGCCACGGCACCAAGCTCAATTAGAAATAACTGATATTCTTAATATCTGCTTAAGGTATTTCGGTGATTTCTTATCCAAAAACAAGGTTTGCCTCTCCTATGTATTCCCCAGAAGAAAAAAATTCTGAGTTACTTTTTTCCTAAGTCCTGCACATTCTTGTTTAATTTATTTCTTGGATTGATGTTGTTTTTTCTTGCTAATGTAACTAGTACTTTTCCATGACATATTCTAACTGGTTGCTGTGGACAGGAGGCCAGCAGCCTGCACACTCGCAGCTCCTGTGGGTGGGAATTCGGGAGGCTGAGCCTGGCTCCGGCTCAGGGTCTCGCTGAGGTCCAGTCAGCATGTGGGTCGTGGCCAAGGCCCCTGGAGGCTGCCGGGGCTGCTGAGGGCTCTGCTTCCTGGTTGGCTCCCTCCGAGGCTGCCGGCTGAGGCCTCGGTTCCTGTGTGACGTGGCTGCTAAAAGCCACGGTGTCTTCTACGCCCTCGTCCTGGGGGCCGCTCACTGTCACCCCATTCTGTTCTATTGGCCCTGCAGGTGGGCAGTGGTTCTGTGTGAGAGAGGGCTGCGCAGGGCGTGGATACCAGGTGGCAGACTAGCCAGGGCCATCGTGGGTGATGGTGGCCATCCACCTCGGGGCCAAGTGGTTTCCCTTTAGGTGTCTCCTGCACTTTATTGTTGCTCTTGTTTCCCCTGTACAGATACTGCTCACGTTTTCATTACGTGCGAGGGCCAGGTTTCCCGGCACACCTCACGAGGGCTCGCCACCAACTCTGTTCACCTGGCGGCCGCAGGCTCTCCTGGTCTTTGACTCGTGGTCTTTATTGCTTTCCGGAGCTGCCCTCTCTTCTCTTCGGGGTCTGTTGTGCCCATTCTTCTTTCCAGGGTCTGTCTCTGTCCATCGTCTGTCCTTACCATCTCCAACGTCATTTCTTCTGAGCTCTAGGGTAGTTGCCCACTTACTGGCTAATTCATGGATTCGGTTATCTTTAGCATCTCATCTTTTGTTCCCTGGATCCATTTACTTTTTCAATTAAAATAATGTAAAAACCTGACATCTGGAAGTGCCTTCTCTGATCTCAGCAGTTTCCAGGGATTTGACTGGGACGGATTCTCTCCAGGGCCACTTGCACCCTGCCTGGAGCGGCTCTTAACCTGCACTTGCCTCCTCTTCTCTTACACACCCACCATGGGGGCTGTCCTCAGTCCCCTGAGGGGGAGGCAAGAGCTGCTGGACACCTCTGCAACAACTCTGAGGTGTGCCCCCCACCCACCCTCACCTCCAGGGCAGCCCGGGGGCTCTGCGGGGGGGCTGGGCCATCCCATCCACACAGATGCAGCAGAAATGCAGAACCCCGCAGGGCCTCTCCTGGGCAGCCCCCCTGGCCCCAGTTCTGGTGCTAGGAAACATCCCCCACTTTGGTAAGCCTTTGGAGGCCCTGGTGGGCATTTGCATGAAGTGCAGGGTGGTGCAGAGGGCTCTCGGCCCTCAGTGAACCAGGCATTTCCAACAGGGTCCTTGTGTCTTTTGACCCTGGTGCTCTGGAGGTCCCATCAGCCACAGATGACCCAGGCCAGCAGGACAGCAACGCCAGCTCTGGGCCCATCCAGACAGCCTCCCAAAGCCACAAGCCAGAGTCCAGGCCAGGCCCCGGATGCCAGGGAGGATGCTAGGAGGAGCCATTGCTGAGGACTTAACTCAGCTGGTACTGTGGGTAGCCAACTGTTGTGTCTGACCAGCACAGACCTCTACCCTCACAAGTGCCCATGTGAAGGGGAAGCCAGGCCAGAGGTCAGACCTGCCAGGGTCACACTAGGGGACTGGAGCTGCCTCCTAAGTACAGCAGATGTTCTCCCACCTCCAGACCCGAGGAGGCTGGAGGGACACTGGTCCCCAGAGTTTTGATCCCATTCAGATAAGTCTGTATACCTATGTGCCCCGGCTCCAGAGGGCAGGAGTAAACATCCAAATCCCACCCAGAACTGAGCCTGGGTGCACCCACTAAGTATCTGTGGCTGTGAAGCCGGGTGTGGTGGCGCACACTTGGAATCCCAGTACTTGGGAGGCTGAGACCAGAGGATCCGGGTTCGCGGCCAGCCTCAGCTACTCAGTGAGACCCTCCGCAACTTAGTGAGACCCTGTTTCAAAATAAAGAATAAAAAATAGGGCTTGGGGTGTAGCTCGGAGGTAGAATGCCCCTGGGTTCAATCCACAGTGCAAAATAGATATATATTTGTGGCTGCGAGCCAGGCACAGTGGTGCACGCCTATAATCTCAGTACTTGGGAGGCTGAGACAGGAGGATTGCAGGTTCATGGATGGCCTCAGCAAGTAGTGAGACTCTCATCAACCTAGCAAGACCCTGTTTCAAAATAAAAATTTAAAAAATAGGGCTGGGGGTATAGCTCGGAGGTAGAATGCCCCTGGGTTCAATTCCCAGTACCAAAAAGAAATCTCACTCCACAGGGAGTGAGGAAGCGCGGCCCCCAGCCAAGGTGCAGGCAACAATATGGTGCAGTTCCTGCTTCCTGGAGGGTGGGGAGCAGCGCCCCAGCCCTGCTGTCCAGCAGCATGCCCTGTCTGCAGCAGTGGGTGGTGTGCACTGTCTGCAGCAGCCCCTCTTCCCATTGCAGGCCGTCAGGGCGCAGGACCACTGCCAAGATGTTCCAGGGCCCCTTCTCTGCGCTCCTGCTCGGGGGGCTTCTGGGGGCCCTCCATGCCCAGCAGCAGGAGGTCCTCTCACCCGACATCTCCACCTCTGATAGGAACAACAACTGCCCAGGTACCAGGGTGGGTGGGGAGGGCAGTGATGGGTGCCTGCTACAGCCTGCAGGCAGGCCGTGACTGGCCCCTGTCCCCCAGAGAAGGCCGACTGCCCTGTCAACGTGTACTTCGTGCTGGACACCTCAGAGAGCGTGACCATGCAGTCCCCCACGGACAGCCTGCTCTACCACATGCAGCAGTTCGTGCCGCAGTTCATCAGCCAGCTACAGAATGAGTTCTACCTGGACCAGGTGGCCCTGAGCTGGCGCTACGGGGGCCTGCACTTCTCGGACCAGGTGGAGGTGTTCAGCCCACCAGGCAGCGACCGGGCCTCCTTCACCAAGAGCCTACAGAGCATCCGCTCCTTCCGCCGCGGCACCTTCACTGACTGCGCCCTGGCCAACATGACGCAGGAGATCCGGCGGCATGTGGGCCGTGGCGTGGTCAACTTCGCCGTGGTCATCACCGACGGCCACGTCACGGGCAGCCCGTGCGGGGGCATCAAGCTGCAGGCCGAGCGGGCCCGCGAGGAGGGCATCCGGCTCTTCGCAGTGTCCCCCAACATGAACCTGAACGAGCAGGGCCTGCGGGACATTGCCAGCACTCCCCACGAACTCTACCGCAACAACTACGCCACCATGCGGCCCGACTCCACTGAGATCGACCAGGACACCATCAACCGCATCATCAAAGTCATGGTGAGCAGGCGGGCGGGCCTCGGTTTACCCCTCTGTGAGTGGGGCCTGAGGAGGTAAGGCCTGGTAGGGTTGAGGCCTTCCGTGTCTGTGACCCAGACTCGGGGTGTAACGGCCGGGTCCCAAGGCTGCGGCTAACCAGGGTCTCTCTGTGTCTTTTCCGCAGAAACACGAAGCCTATGGAGAGGTGAGTGGCACTTTCCTCTCCTGCTGCCCTGGCTGCACTGCCCCCCGGGCCTAGGAGGCTGCTGACCCAGCAGAGAGGACCACACCCCGGCTCTCGGGGCTGGAGCAGAGCAGAGGAGGAGAGGCAGCAGGAGCCATCTGCCCCGTGTTGGCCTGAGACACTTGAGCTTGAATGGAGGGCTCCAGGCCAAACCAGGCTGTTTCAATCCCCAGGGCCAGCATTAGGCACCCACTGAGCGCTCTCAGAGCGGAGAGGTTGAGGGTTGTGCCCTAGCTGTATCCAGCCCAGAGCGGCAGCCTGAGCTTAGCCAGGCCAGGTGGGGAGGAGATCGGCAGCAGGGCCCAGCCGAGCCCCGCAGCCTCAGGAGGTCCGTGACTTCCCTGTGTGCCTGTGTGGTCCCAGCTCTGGCTCCCAGGGAAGGGGAGCAGGCGCTCAAGGTCACCCCAGCGAGGCTTCTGCAGGAACACCCATTCCTAGGATAGCCACTACCAAGCATAGTGGTTTCATTCCTGTATACAGGTGGTGCCTAGCCAACGCCTGTTGCTTTTATTCTTGTTATATCTGTCGTTGCCTAGCTCAGCCTCACTTTTCCAAAACTTGAGTAGAAGGCTTCCCTGGAACCAGCCTCTGCTTCTCCAGCGCTCTAGCGTCTGCCCCTTCTCCCTGGCCCCAGTGGCCCTGACAGGCATTTGGGGGCTCGTCTGAGCATCCCAGGCTATGTGTGTCCTGAGCCCTTAGCCCTCTGGGGACTTGTCCCGCCAGCCTGACCCACTGACCCTCCACATTCTCGTTCCAGTGCTACAAGGTGAGCTGCCTGGAGATCCCTGGGCCCCCCGGCCCCAAGGGCTACCGCGGACAGAAGGTGAGACACCCCCCACGGCCCACGACGCCTCCTGCCAAGAAGCCCCGACCACATCCAGGACAGTTGTGCCTTGGGTGGGCTCCACACTTCCAACCTGAAGAAACTAAAATTCAGATTTTATCATTTTCCTTTTAAATGTCATTTTGAGAAAAGGATTTTTTAATTATTAAGATATGGTATTAAGATACTTTTATAAAGTAAGCAACCGTGCTCACTTAGAACAAATCAGGACTTAAGTAAACCATCTAAAGATCTTTATATATACATATATAGAGGAATGGGAGGTGCATTATTGTTAATACGGTTGATGATTAACATGAAGAACCCACTTTCTGGCTTATTAAGTAGAAGGTTTTAGGGACTCTGCTTTGAATGGTCACCCTGCATTTTCCTTACAGAGGTGTATAGAATAAAATCCTTCCAAACTTCATTACCAGAGCATCTGAAACTCCAAAAATTCATGTTTATCACAAACCATAAAGAAAGGGAGAGAGGGAAACAAACTTCTGGATGAGATGAAGCATTTAAAGTAACTTGCTAGCCAGGCGCGATGGTGCACGCCTATAATCCTAGTACTTGGGAGGCTGAAACAGGAGGATCGCAAGTTCACGGCCAGCCTCAGCTACTTAGCAAGGCCCTCAGCAACTTAGCGAAACCCTGTGTCAAAATAAAAAGTTAAGTAAGGCTGGGGGTGTAGCTCAGAGGTAGAATGTCCCTGGATTCAATCCCCAGCACCACAGAGAAAAAAGAAATTTAATTCCGAAGAAGTGTGACCCTTATGTGGATTTCTGAAGTTGCTTAGAGACCTGCCCCATTGGAGAAGAATTAATGTCACTGTGAATGCCACATGGGCCTCAGTGGAGGCTGAGGTCACAGCCACTGGGTGAGAAGTGCCAGTATGTGAGGCACCCCCACCCGAAGGCGCCCCGTCAGGACTCAGAGAAGAGGCTCAACACCAGCCCTGCCTGGGGTTGGCCAGGACCTCAGGGGCAGCTGTCCCAACTCCAAGGTGGCCCCATATGGGGAGGACCTGTGACCTTCGCCATGTTGTCTCAGAGGAAGTGACAGAGCCCCTGCCCCCACTCCTGCCTCAGCTTACCCTTTTCCCTGTCCTCCGTTTTTAGGGTGCCAAGGGCAACATGGGTGAGCCAGGAGAGCCCGGACAGAAGGGACGGCAGGTGAGTGTCCCCCCACTCCACACCCCAGACACACGCGTGAACACACACACACACACACACACACACACACACACGTACCCCAGGGCTGGGATCACGTCAGGCCTCTCTGTTCTTCTTCCACAGGGAGATCCAGGCATTGAAGGTCCCATTGGATTCCCAGGACCCAAGGCAAGTTCCCCCTGGCCCTGTCCGGGGCTGGGGCTGGCGTGGCCAGCCTGGCACAGGAGCCCACACCATCAGGAGAAGGCCCCCCACCCCACTCTCGCCAATGTCTGCAGCCCAGCGGCCCCGTTTCCAAGCAAGAGAAGCACCTGCACAGTTTGACAGTCATCCCCAAACCAAGCGTCCGGCCTGAGCCCTCGTCCAGCTCCTCCACTGAGCGTGGTGCCAACGCCGCCTGCCACGCTGCCCCCCCCCACTGCTGGGTCCCTGTCCTTCCCTGTCATCCTTCCAGGGCCCCACCAAGCCCATCCTTCCCCTGGTAATGCCTGGTCTTTTCCTCCCACCCTCAGGGTGTTCCTGGCTTCAAAGGAGAGAAGGTAAGCACTGGTGCTGAGCAGCCAGGCTGCAGAGGGACCTTCGCCACACCTTGTCCCTGCAGCCTGCTGTGAGGTCACCCCCCAGGGCTTTTGTGGGAGGGGCTTAACTCTGGCCAGAGGGCTTCAGCTAGCCCCAGTGACTCTCCTCACACCTTGCTTTCCTCCCACACAGGGGGAATTTGGAGCTGATGGAAGGAAGGTAAGCCGGCAGGGTAGGCGGGTGCCCCCTCCAGGCTGCTCCAAGGAGACAAGGATCCGGGCTAATGGGTCCCCTCTCCTTCCCTTTCCAGGGTGCCCCAGGCCTGGCTGGCAAGAACGGAACTGATGGGCAAAAGGTAGAGTGAGCCTCTGGCTGGCGCTGCTGTGACCGTTCACACTCACACTTGCGCACACCACAGACATGCACCTGCATACAAGCATATGCATACAAGCACACACACACACGTATACGTGGTGGGAGCACTCCACGTCTGTGCTCCAGGCCTGGAAGTTCCAGGCTCTCTGCCTCCTGGAGATGGCACAGTAGCTGCCAGGAATCACTGCACCCGTGTGCCCTGACGGTGCCACAGCCCACGCCATGAAGTGGCCTGGGCGCCCAAACACCTGGCCTCCACTCAGACCCCAGGTCCCGCCCTTACACTCCTCCACCCTGTCCTCCTTCAGGGCAAGTTGGGCCGCATCGGACCTCCTGGCTGCAAGGGAGACCCCGGAGACCGGGTAAGCACTTCACACACCTGGTGTGCTGGCATTGAGCCTGGCTCTGGGGTCGGGGTGCCAGCGGGCAGAGGTCCGGCCGCCTGGACTCCCTCCACCCACCCCTCCCCTGCCTGCCCTGACCCGGCCCGGGTGGCAGAGTGCCCGTGGGTTCTGCGCCTGCTCTCGGTGGCCTGTGGGCCGTCCTCCAGGCCAGGTGGACCCCGCAGCCCAGGCCCTGCCTCTCTGGGGCTTGGGTACCACCGTCAGCCTGCTCCATTGCTGACTGAGGCCAACAGGGCCTGGCCTTGCGGGCAGGGGCCTCGCTGAGCCCGGGGCCACCCAGCGAGGGTGGAGATGCCTCCCAGGCCTGGGGGATGGCACTTTACCACCCTGGCTTGGGGAGAACCAGAGATCACCTGGGGCGGCGCCTGGCAGGAGCGGGGACACACTCCTCCCCTTCTTTCTCTCAGGGCCCCGACGGGTACCCAGGGGAAGCAGGAAGCCCAGGCGAGCGAGGAGACCAAGGTGCCAAGGTAGGTGACCAGCCAGGGTGCACAACAGCAGCCAAGCCACCATCCTCAGGGCAACCCTGACCAGCTCAGGGCCTCTGAGGACACAGCCCAGCAGAGAAGACCTGCCCCAAACCCGTGGTTCAGGAGCAGGGGCCAGAGGCATTTCAGCTGCAAGCCCGCCCTCCTCCCGGGCTGAGCATGCAAGAGCCTGTGCCTCCCTTGACCCAGAACCTCTGCCCTGGGCCCATCCTGCTGTCATCTGTGCTGTGCACAGGAACCCTGCCCTGGAGGGCTGAGTGACCCACCCCGGCTCACGGGCTGGCGCTCAGGTTCCCTGGGCACCCACCCCCACCATCACCTCTGGTGTCTCGGGTGTCCCAGGACATGTGAGGGGGGCACCTGCCCCGGGTCCTGCCCTGCTGCTGGGTGCCCTGCACTCCTGCCCCACAGAGGGACAGAGGCTGATTCTCCAAACCCTTCCAGGGGGACGCTGGCCGCCCAGGACGCAGGGGGCCCCCAGGAGACCCCGGGGACAAAGGGAGCAAGGTGAGTCACGTGCTGGCCCTGGCCAGAGATGGCCAGCCATGTGGGCTGCATCCTCACTCCTGCGAGGAGGGGGTGACCAGACGTGTGGTCTTCATACTCACGCCTGTGAGGAGGAGGATGGCCGGCTGAGTGGTCTGTGTTCTCACACCTGTGAGGAGGCGGCTGGCCGGCCGTGTGGTCTTTGTACTCTTGTGATGAAGGGGATGGCCGGCCGCGTGGTCTGTGGCCTCCCATTTGTGAGGAGGAGCATGAAGGACCGCTGTGGGCTCTGCTGTGCCACCCCTCTGTCCTCTCTGTCGGGTGACAGGGGTTCCTCAGGCTGTCTGGGCATGGAGGGACGTGCGGCAGCCCCTACATGCTGAGGCAAACAGATCTGCGGAAGGCAGCAGGGCCTCACTCCAGGCACCAGCTGGCTCACCGGTCCCCAGCCAGTGCACAGCCAGGCCCCCCGCCAGGGCTGTGGCTGAACCTCCCCTCCCTTCACAGGGATATCAAGGCAACAACGGAGCCCCAGGGAGTCCCGGCGTGAAAGGAGCCAAGGGAGGGCCTGGGCCCCGCGGACCCAAAGGCGAGCCAGTGAGTGCCCAGCCCCTGAAGGCCATGCGGGTCGGGGTCCAGAGCTCCACTGCCACCCCACGCACGGGATCAAGGAAGGGCCCTGGAGAATGGCACTGGGCCAGGGCAGAGCTCAGCACGTCTCCCCTGGGCCTGGTCTGGGTGGGTGGGCACAGTCCCAGGAGGATACCTGGCCTGGGAGCCTGGACACTCTGATGCTGGGTTCAAGGCCCCCCCAATCATGTTACCTCAAAGACGACTTGCGTGGGACTTACAGCCAAAACACTGTCCCTAGATCCTTGGTTGGGACAAAGGGGACCCCGCCACAGGTTGAGGAGTGCAGGCCAAGGCCCTCAGGAGGGCTCCCCAGGCTCGAGGTCCCCATACCCGAAGCCTGAGTCCTGGGGAGAGCGGGGCATTAGGCCTGAGGGTCACTAGTGCCTCCTCCTGGTGCTTGGGCCTGACTCAGAGTTCTGGAAGCCACCCTTCCTCCACAGACATATCTGTTCTCTGCAGGGGCGCAGAGGAGACCCCGGAACCAAGGGCGGCCCAGGCAGTGATGGCCCCAAGGGGGAGAAGGTGAGTGGTCTGTGTGGAGGAGCCGAGGGGTCTCACCATAGGACTGTGGACCCTGGCGATGAGGGCCGACCCCATCCTCGCCAGCCAGAACACTCCTGAGGCCTCACTCTCCGGGGGGGGCTCCCTGCAGGGTCTGGGAAAGCAGGATCCCCACGCCCAGCTCCTTCTCCCACACACGCAGGCCACTGCCCACCCCACACATGCCAGGCACAGCTGCACAAGCTGTGCACTGCCCAACCTCTCAGCCTCCCCTCTACGATGCAAGTGCCCCTGTAGCTGTCGCAGCTCTGAGGATGGCGCTGAAGGGGCTTTGCATCGGCAAAATCCACAGCCGACAGCTCCCTTCAAGATAGGGTGAGGCGGGCCGGGCGTGGTGGCGGAGACCGGAGACTTTGGGAGGCGGAGACCGGAGGATCCGGGTTCGCGGCCAGCCTCAGCTCTCTCTCTCTCTCTCTCTTTCT
>PVJS01035676.1:0-20869 GCA_004027185.1 Glis glis | reverse complement strand
GGAGGGGGTTGGTGATGTTCCTGGTTGGACAGGGGTGGAGGGGATTGGTGATGTTCATGGTTGCACAGGGGTGGAGGGGGTTGGTGATGTTCCTGGTTGGACAGGGGTGGAGGGGGTTGTTGATGTTCATGGTTGCACAGGGGTGAAAGGGGTTGGTGGTGTTCATGGTTGGACAGGGATGGAGGGCTTGGTGATGTTCATTGTTGGACAGGGATGGAGGGGGTTGGTGGTGTTCATGGTGGTATTTGCGTGCAGATTTGTTAGGTAAATTCAGATCGTTTATTTAAACTCTAAATTGATCAAGTTATGAAAATGTTTATATTAGAGAACAAAGTAGATGCATTTGTTCCTTAAAGAAATCTTTTCCTACTCTAATTAACATACTATAGAATTTCAGTTAGGTACTTTTTCGTGTCCTTCATTAATTTCAACATCACCTGCAGTTGATATTGAATGTAATAGAAAACTGCACTCACGTGCTTATGCCCATTAAATTCCTGAAACTATTGTGGAAATAGGTAGTCTGTCTCATTCTTATTAAAAGAAGAAAAATAAATAATCCTTCCCTTGAGATGAGTTTGATGATTCAGTAGCTTGGTGTACGTCCAGCGATCCCTGTTGTAATTATATCAGAGAATCTCATTCTAATCAAGTCTTTTTCAATGTCCATGAAGTCCATTATATACATTATATTTTTAATCTGTTCAAATGATCAGTCTTCCCTTTCTTTCACATTCTTTTATATCCTCAAGTAATTTTAACACTTCAATCATTTGGGCAAGAAAACTCTGGGGAAGAGGGTTAGGAAAGACATCAGAATATATAGATAATTTTTTTTTTCTGAGAAGAGTATCCCAGGGCTGATAATAAAAATGACTTTAGCATCTAATTTACCTTAGTTTATGAGGAAAAAATACAAATTGATATTTGATAATGTTGTACCTCCAAATAGTCCTGTTATTTTACTGAATGTAAAATACGTACAGTATTACTCTTTTCTTTTCTTTTTTTCCCTTTGGTACTGGGAATTTAGCCCAGGGGTCTTCTACATCCAAGCTATATCCCCAGCCCTTTTTATTTTTTATTTTGAAACAAGGTCTCACTAGATTGCTGAAAGCCTAAGTTGCTGAGGCTGGCTTTGAACCTGCGATCCTCCTGTCTCAGCCTCCCAAGTACTGGGATTACAAGGTGTGCACCACCACACCCAGATTATTATTTTCAACAAAATACCTGCCTTGAGGATTATTTCCTGTATTCAGACATGTGTTCTCTTTCTCTCTCTCTCTCTCTCTCCCTCCCTCCCTCTCTCCATCTCTCTCTCCCTCCCTCCCTCCACTGCCTTGAAACTCCCAATGCATCTTCTTCCATTATTTTATCAATGTATGATGAAAGAATATAAGCTGATTTAATCTTTGTACAAATCATCTTTATTTAGAAAATAAAATCCAACATAATGCTGTGATTCAGTGTCATCTACTAATGGCTTTTGGGTTTGCAATCTTCTTGCCTCTATTGGTGTAAATAGTGTGTTGGAGTAAATGGCAGAAAGATCATCCTTGCTTGAATGTCTGAGCCATGAAACAAGCATGAATAACATATGTGACCATTAAAGAGGGATCATTAAATTCCAAACTAGCAGTGGCATTTAAGACAATATGGCTGGCATCAGATGACAAAATCATTCTATTAAAATGCATTTAAACAATTATTCAGGATCTATAAATACTGCATTTAAGTGGGATAGGCAGGTGGAGCACCGGGCCCATTCAGAATGATGCCTGCAGATCTGAGAGAATTACAAAATCTTCAGCTGAGCACGGCTATGTGTCCATGGCTCCCTCTTCTCTTCAGGTCTTCTCACACGAGGAAAGTAGTTGCAGAGAGCTCCAGGCCAGGGGCCTGTGTGGCACATTTTAGAAAAAGAATAAATACGTGAGAGAGATTTTTGTTTCTTATGTATTCAAAACAATTCCATTTGTTTTGCTAACAGAAGCCTATATGAAGGGCAATTGCTAGATCCCCGGGTTCTAATTCTCTAGAAAATAACTTTCCCTACATTAGGATTTTCCAAACTTTGGTCTCTTGGGATGAGATATATTGAAACCTAACTCCCTAGACAAAATTCCCCCTATTCCCTCTTGCTTCCCAAAGAGTCACAGAGCAAGCAAGCAAATCACCAGTCACTGTGTGTGAAGAAGCATGTGAGGTTGGGAAGAGATTCCAGTTTGGCCAATTCCCTAATTACTTCCAAATGCCTTTCTTCATGTTTTGCTATCAGATTTGTGCTAGGATATTGTATCGGTTTTAGGTTCAACTCTGGATTTTAGAGGTTGGAATACAGAAGGACACTTACCTAGGAACATTAACTAGAATGTGAATTGAAGGTCAGTTGGAACCTCAAAATCCACTTCTGGGGAAGAAAAACAATATTTACTGACAGCCTACTATATACTAAGCACTACGCTGGATGTTGTACAGGGATCATTCTCCCCCTCTCCCCTGTGGTACTGAGGAGTGAACTCAGGGGCATTCTACCTCCAAGCTACACCCCCAGCTCTTTTTATTTATTTAATCTCTTATTTTGAAACAGGGTCTGGCTAGGTACGTGAGAGTCTCGCTAAATTTCTGAGGCTGGCCTCCAACCTGCAATCCTCCTGTCTCAGCCTCCCAAGTACTGAGATTACAGATGTGCAACACCACAGCTGGCCAGAAATCATCCTCTTTAATCTTCACACCAGTCTCATGAACTTGATAAAACTATTATTTCTCCCCCCTTCCCCCACACAGATGAGGTACCTAGGGCTGGGCAACATGGAGTAACCTACTTGATGTGGGACAGCCAGAAAGTAGTAGTGCCTTATTTGAACCCAGGCAGGCTCTCCTTCCAGGGAAGATTGTTCTTAAACCCCTGAGAGCTGCCTTCAAGGACATTCATCCTAGTGAAAGACAGAGGTTGAGAGTCACAGGAAGGAGACTAATGTGTCCACGTCTGGCACATGTGTTTAGTACATTACAGTTCCTTCTGCAGAAACAAAGCAGGGGCTACCGAGTCATGAGAGGCACTTACAACCGCTTCTTCATGAACAGATGTACAGAGAAGAGATGTAGGCACTACATTACATCCGTGGGCCGACTGAATGAGGGGGTGAGCCCGCTGCCTTATTTCCAAAATCCATGATGTAAGGTTGCGGGTTCGAGTGTTTGGAGAAGTGAGAGACCAGTTCCACCAATCGATAATGCAAAAGCAAAGGAACTTTATTAGCTAGCTCGAGCTAGGGTCCAAATCTCATCCAGCACAGTGGAGTATTGACCTCGGACCCGAGCTCTAGATTACTCAGGCTTTTATACATTTTGGTTACATATACAGTTGGCAACAGTTAGGGGTATTTGGAGTTCACTGATTGGCTCGTCACACCTGAGGAAGTTAGGGACTTTTCACCATTGTTCTGATAGGCCCCACCAAGCGGTGGTTTCTGTGAGAACGAAGTTGGGGACTATTGGTTTAAAAGCAAAGGAGGCCCTACCATTGTTCTGACAGGCCCCACCAAACGGTGGCTTCCGTGAGAACATCTCTTGGAACTATTGGTTTAGGCCCTACCATTGTTCTGATAGGCCCCACCGAGCAGTGGTTTCTGTGGGAACATCTCTGAGAAACAGAAACTTGGGCCTAGCCTAGTTACTTCAGAAGCACAGCCTGTCATGGCTGTTCTTTGGCCTCACAATGTGTCTGGCGCTGAAGAGCTGGAGCTACGTTTATCCTTGGCCCTGTGCAGAGAAATTCTGGTCCTTTGTCCCAAACCTGAGAGTTTTCCACTAATATTCTTCTTCTTCTTTTTTTTCTTTGTGGTACTGGAGATTAAGCCCAGGGATGCTCTACCTCTGAATGACATCCCCAGCTATTTTTATTTTTTATTTTGAGACAAGGTCTCACTATGTTGCCCAGGTTGACCTCGAACTTGTGATCCTCCTGCTTTAGCCTCCATAGTTGCTAAGATCACAGGGGTGCACCATTATACCTGGCACTCCACTCACATTCTTCTTCCCTGTTTTTTTTTTTTTTTTTTTTTTGGTACTGGGACTTGAACCCAGGGGCATTCTACCTCAGAGCTATACTCCCAGCCCTTTCTTTTATTTTTCTTTTTGAAACAGGGTCTTGCTAAGTTGCCGAGGCTGTCCTCCAACCTGCAATCCTCCTGTTTCAGCCACCTACATACTAGGATTACAAGCATGTGCCACCACTCCCGGCTTCATATTCTTCTGAATTATCATTTACCTCTTCGTACAAGCATGAAAAGACAGATGACACAAAGATATACTTGTTTGTTAACCAACATAAGCTAGAAATAATTTCCCCAGTAAGTAAACATTCATCAGTACTTTAGTATTTAAATACATGCTGTTCCATTTCATATTATTAAAACCAAATATTTCCAGATTCTAAGAAGAAAGTCTTTACCTTCCTTTCTTCCCCTTTCCCATAAGACACTCTTCTTAACCCAAACCCGAAGCCAGCTTTTGAAATCCGAGGCTCTCTTTATCAAACATCAACAGAGTGTCCCCGATTTCTACTCTTATCTCCATCTTTAAAATTCTCCATCCCTCTACAATCCCCTCAAAACTCCTCTTCCTCTGGGGAAACTGCACATTACATTCATCAGAAATAAATCTGAATAAAATGATTCATAATATCATCTGAATGACTAAAAATCCTAATAGGTGTGTGGAAAGAGTCACACACTCCCAGGTTTGAACCCTGTCTTTTTTCCACTTACTAAAAGGAATTTTCTCTGAGTCACAGTTTCTTCATCTTGTAAAATGGACAGAATAACAGCTCATAGGTTTGTTGCGACAATTAAAAGTGATAATATTTATGCAAAGTATTCTGTTATTGGTCATCCTACTTGAGTATATGACAATATTTAAACATACTAAAGAGGAAGTTTGTTTATATACCTGAATCCCAAATCGGTAGTAGTTTTCTTGGGGGGAGTGTTTTTGTAGTGCTCTACCACTGAGCTACATCCCCAGCCCCCATATCAGTAGTGTGGGTTATTTGTTGTTGTTATTGTTGTGTTTTAGTGTTGGGGATTGAACCCAGGGGCATTCTACCTCCAAGCTACACCTCCAGCCCTATTTTTATTTTTCATTTCAAAACTGAGTCTAATTGCTGACAGCCTCACTAAGTGTCCAAGGCTGGCTTCGAACCTGCAATCTTCCTGTCTCAGCCTCCCAAGTACTGGAATTACAGGCGTGAACCACAACACCCAGCTTCAGTAGTGCTTTAATGGGAAGTATTGATGCCCTTATTGGATTCCTCAAATCATTCTACTTCTCACTCTACCATAGGCTTTATAAGTATAGCTATACGCAACTATATAACTATAAATATAGTGATATATATATATATGATATATATATATATAACTACAACCATATATATATATATATATGGTTGTAGTTATATTTTTTCTTTTGGCACTGGGGATTGAACCCAGGGGCATTCTACCTCTGAACCATATCCCCAGTCTGTGCTATTTTTAAAATTTTGAAACAGGGTCTCACTAAGTTGCTGAGACTGGCCTCAAACCTGCAATCCTCCTGTCTTAGCCTCCCAAATACTGTGATTACACATGTGGGCCACCATGCCTAGCTATAACTATATTTGATAGAATAGATTTTGATGGAACATATGTTACAATAGAAACCTACAGAATATTCACACAGTAAACCCAACTCATAACCTGCTTCTCTAAAAAAAAAAGTCATCTTAAATGTAGTGAACAATTTATTCAACAAATCATTTACTGGGCACCTCCTGGTCCAGGCACCATGCTGAGATCTTGATACAAATAATGAAAAACCACCAACAGTGTAGACACATGGAAGAAACAGCCTGTCCAATTCTGTTGGAGAGGGGCTAAGCTAAGAGTCTTTAAGTCATGTAAGTTATTGACTGAGTTGTATTTTTAAAAACTATATCTCTCCTTTTAAGATTTGGGAAAAAGATACATGAGGGCGTAGAATTCCTGCCAGCTCAAAGTTCCTGAAAAACTAACTGAAAGGTCTGGCTGTAAAAGGACAACTTCCTTAACCCTTTTTCTAAGTCAATTTCACTCAAGAAAGAATACTAAGAGATGAGCATGGTGGCACACATGCCTAAAATCCCAGTTCTTGGGAGGCTAGACAGGAAGATCAGGTTTGAAGCCAGTCTCAGCAATTTAGCAAGATTCTCGGCAACTTAGTGAGACCCTGTTTTAAAATAAAAAATAAAAAGGGCTGGGGGTGTAGCTTGGAGGTAGAATGCCCATGGGCTCAACTCTAGTACCTCCTCCCAAAAAAGAGAGAGAGAAAAGAAAGAATAATAAGAAAGGAATCTTATATGCCTTATCCTTTGGTTTCCATAATTAAGAAAGGTCATTAATGGTTGTATGTGTGCACATGTGTGGATGGAGTCTGTAAGCCAAGTTTATAGAGTAATGTTTTATCATGATTTTCTCACAGTAATATATGGCATATTTCCAACTTATCTCATTCATTTATTCCTTAAAATGCCACCTATAAAGTTTAAATCTCCCTTTCAAATGAGATGTTTGATGCACAGATAGTCATGCTCATCAGCTCATTTTTAAACATAGCTTTTAAGGATGAAAATCAAAAGAAGTCCCATGTACTTGTCATATTTTAACTTGTCTTTTCACCACCCTCTCCATGTATCCTTTTTATGTAAAATAAAATTCTCTATCTGAATGTGGCAATAGCTCTTTAAAAGTCTCCACCAGCATCTAGCAAGCCAGCTTAGCAACTTTCCTGGGTGGATTCCCATATGAATAATTAGCCCCGAGCAATGAAACTGTCCAGTCACACCTCCTCTTGAAAGCTTTGATCTGTCTGGAGACTGCAGGATTCACAAAAGAGGTGTTTGTTTCAGGCTGAACCCAAATATTGACAGGGAAAAGGAAATCTCCCCGTGCTTAAATGCACCAGATTTCAGCTCCCTGGTGGCAGTCTTGCGATTGCACGGTGGGGAAGGCAGGGGATCCTCCATTCCCATGTGGCTGTCTCACTGCCGCTAGCCAGGGAAGCCTCTTTTCTAGTTTCTCAAACCCCACCTTTAAAACCTGAAATTACATGACTCATATTTATTTTGATACCATCAAAGTTGTGCTGACAAGGTGAATTTTTTTACCTTCCCTGTACTAACAAGTTTACTTCTCAAGTCCTTAAGTGAATCCAGGCCTTAGTTAAGGGCCTAAAAAAAAAAAAGTTAACTCATTGTTTCAGTCCCCTCTCACCCTTTCCTTATGGTAGGTGGCCATTAGGGGATCAGTAATTTATGTGACAAGAGATGTTATGAGCCAGGAGTGGTGGCGCAAGCCTGTAATCCCAGTACTTGGAAGGCTGAGACAGGAGGATCAAGTTTGAGGACAACTTCAGCAACTTAGGGAGACCCTGTTCGAAAATAAAACAAATAAAAAATCTGGAGGTGTTGCTCAGAGGTAGAATACCCCTGGATTCGATCCCCATTAAAAAAAAAATGTTATGGTGTTGAAACCTAGAAGACACATCCAATAATTCCATCAAAAGAGCCAAGGGCTCTCTAGCTAAGTGCTCATCGTGACTGTAAGGGTATCTCAGGTAACAGGCACACCGGTGGATGAACTTGTAATTGATAGTTATATACTGTACAATATACTTGATTCTTTACCAAAATGTTGTGCCCAATTGCTGTGTGGTTGGTGACTATGCCGATGATCCAGTGGTTTTATTTATATTAGAGGACTAATCATTTGAGGGAGTAGTTTCAGTGAATCTATCTCATTGTTCTTACTAGATAATAAATTCCTTGAGGCAAGAAGAATGTTATTGCATTTTTAAAAATTCATTCCAAGACGCCGGGCGTGGTGGTGCACGTTTGTAATCCCAGTACTTTGGGAGGCGGAGACCGGAGGATCCGGGTTCACGGCCAGCCTCAGCTCTCTCTCTCTCTTTCTCTCCCCCTGTTTCTCTCTCTCTCTACTTAGTGAGGCCCTCCGCAACTTCGTGAGACCCGGTTTCAAAATAAAGTATAAAAAATAGGGCCGGGGGTGTAGTGCGGAAGGAGAACGCCCCTGCGTTCAATCTCCGGTACCGCAAAAAAAAAAAATTCATCCCAATACTTGAGTAGGTGACCACTTGAGAGTAACCCGCACACAGTAACCAACTCTGGAGCTGCGAGGAGACCCAGGTTCCTGTCCTGATTCATTCATTGTGGCTTTGGACATTTTTAAATCACATAGTATCCTGGGTCTCTATGTCTTCATATAGAAAAAGTAAGGTGGATAAAGTTGCTCTCTGAAGTTGTTTGCATTCATTCAAATAACCTTAGTGCAAAGCAGAAAAATACTTCTGCTTTCATGGGGAGAATGCGATGTGTGAAGAATAAGTAAAAAGATCAGGTGATTTTAGGTAGTAATAACCGCTATGCAGACAACACAACAGGAGAAAAGGCTAAAGGATTAACTCCCGACCACGTCTTAGTTGGTTTGTTTTTAATTTCTCCAAATAGAAATCAGCAAGCATTCTTTAAAAGGCAGGAGAGCCTGGCTATCAGAATCAACTGTGGAGTGTTTTATAAAGTTTTTAAATGTCCCACAGGAGCCGGGTGCATGCCTGTAATCCTAGTACTTGGGAGGCTGAGACAGGTGGATCACAGGCTCGAGGCCAGCCTCAGCAATTTAGCAAGGCCCTGAACAACTTAGTGAGACCATGTTTCAAAATGAAAAGTAAGATAGGGTTGGGGGGTATATCCAGGAGGTAGAATGCCCCTTAGATTCAACCACCAGTACAAAAAAAAAGTCCCACAGGAGATTGTAGTTAACACCAGTGACATAGAACCAGAGGCCTGAAAGCTCTGTCTTCAAAACAGTTCCTGTGGAAATGCTGGTGCCTGCTGGGACCAGGGTCAACAATTTACACATATCTAAATACACCTACACTGTATTTAGTTGTAAGACTCAGTAAGCGATTCATTTTGAAAACCACTCAGAGGTTTCCAGGTTTTCTTACTGTGCTCATCCAATAACCCCATGGATTGACTTGACTTCTAACATACCTGATACACTAACTTCAGTTCACTGAATAAGCTCAAGGTGTCAAAATTCATTGATTCAGCTAGGCGTGGCAATGTATACCTATAATCCCAGTACTTGGGAGGCTGAGACAGGAGGATTGCAGATTCAAGGTCAGCCTCAGCAACTTAGTGAGGCCCTGTTTCAAAATAAAAAATAAAATAGAGCTGGTGGTATAGCTCAGAGGTAGAATGTCCCTGGGTTCAATCCCCAGTATCCCCACACACACACACATACACACTCAAAACCACCTCACTGATTTACCTAAGTAACCTTCTACTGGAATTTAGCAAATCGAAAACTAGACTTGGTCTGCAATCTCATGGCTGTGTCTCAGGTGGATCACTGTGGTTGCCCAGAGGAGACACAAGGTAAGACTTTCTATTTAAACTTGACATGTAGAGCATGGTCACGAACAGGATGGGCTCATTTGCTATTTTTAGCACTGTATGCAAGCCCAGCCCGAGCAGAGACGGAATTCCCACAACACAGAGCGGTCACCGGCCACAGCGCAGAAGCTGCGGGTTAACACTGTCCGTCTGGCTCCAGGCGCAGGGTCTCCTTGGCACACACCCAGGGTGTTCCTCGCTTCCTGCATACAGGAGATTGGCTACACAAACAGGTGATTTCAGCTAAGCAATCTCTCCAAGAATGCTTCTAAAAGAAATAGCAAGCCAGGTGTGACGGTGCACCCCTATAATCCCAGTACTTGGGAGGCTGAGACAGGAAGATCTCAGGTTCAAGGACAGCCTCAACAACTTAGTGAGGCCCTCAGCAAACTAATGAGGTACTGTTTCAAAACAAAAATAAGAAAGGGCTGGGGATAAAGCTCAGAGGTAGAATGCACCTAGGTTTAATCTCCAGTCACACTCACAAAAAATAGGAATAGCAAATAAATTTGAATCTAAATACACCTTCCTGTAATCAGCACTTTAAATTTGCTATTTATCAGAAAAGCCCTTTTTTCTCTATTCCCTCCATCTTTTTCTTAGCCTTTGAGAAATGGGACCTTCATAAGATACCCGAGAAAATAAACAGAAAAAAATCCGGATCATGTGCACTAACGGGTTTGAGATCTGCCACTGATGGGTCTTTAACCTGGCCACCTCTCTGTAACATGGGGATCATATACAACTCATGAGGATCCAACGAGAAATAATTTGGACATGAAAATGTTCCTTATGATTCAAAGAAATGCACTAGTAGAAAGCTTAGCAGATCCTGGTCTTTCTTTCTTTCTTCTTCCTTTGTGTGTGTGTGTGTGTGTGTGTGTGTGTGTGTGTGTGTTTGGTACTGGGGATTAAACCCAGGGGCATTGTACCTTTGAGCTCTACCCCCAGCCCTGTTTTATTTTTTATGTTGAAACAAGGTCTCACTAAGTTACAGAGAGCAGCCTCACTAAGTTGCTGAGGCTGACCGCGAACCTGTGACTCTCCTGGCCCAGCCTCCCAGGTCCTGGGGTTACAGGCGTGCACCATCACGCCCAGCAGCTACTGGCCTTTCTTTGTGTTGTACTTAGGACACTTAATGGCAGTCTGAGCACAGGGCTGCTTTAATAACAGCTTCATTTGAAGTGGGCACCTTAGCTTCTGAGATGTGTGATTTACAAAGAAACAGGAAATCAGGTGATGGAGCTAACCTGCCTGAAACAAGGCCATCCCAGCAAAGAAAGGCAGGAAGAGGGAGCCTCATGGACTTACTGGCTTCTGGCTAGTCTGTAGCTGAGGCAGTACAGCAGGACCAGAGGAGAGAGAGCAGCAGGAACCAGTACTGACTGAGGACTCAGGAAGGCATTCCTGAGCCCACACCCTAGACCGTTTGCCTAGCAGCAATGCTGTCAGAGAGGCCTGGGATGCACAGAACCCAAGGAAAATGGCAGGAGGGAAGTGGAGCATTTGGAATACTAACTAACCTGACTCACAGTACAGTCCCTTGCGAACTGACAAAAAGGGAGTCTCTCGGTCAAATGTCTCCAGTGCACATGTGAGTGCTTAAGCAAATCTCTTCCCTTCCTGACTTAACTTCTCCTTTAAGATGCAACCATTTTTTTTTCTTTTTAACTAGAGAGGAAACTGCTGACTCTCGCATTTCTCTTTAGTTTATCAAAGGACAGCAGTCTTCACTGGGAGGCCAGGACACTCCCTTTTTAAAATCCATTTTACCTGATCAAGCGCAGCATTTTCTGCTGCCTTCTGAATTGTTCAAAGAACATTTCAACTGCAAACACAAAAACGAAATGTTTGCAATGAAATGAACTGTAGGCTAATCGGCCAGGGCCTGAACAAATATAAAAAATGAGGGCCAAACTATACCAAGTGTTAAGAAAGAAACCTATATTAAAAGAGTCAAAAATTTGGCTTCATTGTTTTATATTTATTGAAACAACTTCCTAAAATGTTACCAGAAAGCATTTTATTTTACCCCAAATAGAAAATACATATGTTATGATAGACATTTTAAAAAGACTGGATAGCAAAAGGAAGGAATCAAATAATATCAAGTAATATTGTCCTGCCCTGCATTCAAATGTGATCTTCAGTTTACATTTTGTCCTTTGGTGCAGACTAGGTTTCTGTGTCTCATGCAAACTGTCTTTTCCTTCACAATCTGGCAAGTATATATTTGTAATGGGTAAAAGGACTTTTAAAATTATTAATAGAATACATTAATCATCCCAGCATATAGGAATTATGGCTTAAAATGTTTAAAACAAGTACATGAAATTTCTCTCCTTAGTAAACTAGCAGCTCTGGTTTTATAAATGACATATGACTGACTACATTATTTTTAAAATGTATTGAAATGGTAGAGAGGACACAGGAAAACAAAATGTGAGGTTGGGAGCTATCACTTGTGCTGAGGAAACACCAAACAGCTTACTCAGAAAAGTCACAGCTAAATATCTCACCTGAGCTGGGCACGGTAGCGCACGCCTGTAATCCCGGTGCTTGGGAGGCTAACACAGGAGAACCACTGGTTTGAGATCAGCCTGAAGCAACTTAGTGAGACCCTGTTTCAAAATAAAAATCAGGCTGGGGGTGAAGCTTGGAGGTATAGAATGTTTCTGGGTTCAATCCCTAGTACAAAAAAAATATGAAACAACAAATAAATAAATAAATATCCCATGTGGCTGGTGCTTCCATTTAAGGGAGTGAGGAGACATCTTTGTTCTCGGTGACCATTTAGCTTGTGTTTGTTTTATTTACATGGCTACCTAATGCTTGTCCTGGTGGTTTAAATCCCATCTTTTATTTCAAATTGTTTCTATTTCCATTTTTTAATTTTTAAAAAGTCCCTTAATTCCTGTAGTCTGAAGCATTTATATGAGCCTTGTTAGTTCCTACTTCTTCGTACTTTTACCTTGAGCTTAGTTGTTAACAATGAATAAATGTCCTAACATTAAAATAGTCTATTTCCTAACACTAAAATTCCTATGCATGGAATTCAAAACTTGTATTCTAAAATGAGACCTGCCCCTGCTGTGAATGCAGTAAACACCTCGTCACCAAATTTTTACCTCTCTGCATTGTGGAACAACTTAGAAACTCATACACTGGGACCGTTCGCTGACTATCCCAAGGCAAGTAGGTGTTCTTGATTTGTGAGCCACGAGTGTCCCAGATTAGACATGGCTGTGGTGCGCGTGCCAGGTCCAACATTAAGAGGAATGAGCAGGGCAGAAACTGGACGCTCTGTTAGAAACGATTCTCCTGGACACCTACAACTGGGAGACTGAGACGGGAGGATCACAGGTTCAAGGACAGCCTCAGCAACACAGCAGAACTCTCAGCAACCTAGTGAGACCCTGTTTGAAAAACAGAAAAATGAAAAGGGCTGGTGGTTTATCTCAGAGGTATAATGCCCCAGGGTTCAGTTCCTAGTATCACACAAAAAGAAAGAAAGAAAGAAAGAAAGGATTCTCCTGTAAACAGAAGGATTGCAGGTTCAAGGACAGTCTCAGCAACTTAGAGATACTCTCAGCAATCTAGTGAGACCCTGTTTCAAAACAAAAAATAAAAAAGGGCTGGGGTGGAGCTTAGAGGTATAATGCACCTGGGTTCAATCCTCAGTACCACGGAGGGAGGGAGGAAGGAAGGAAGGAAGAAAGGAAGGGAGGAAGGGAGGAAGGAAGGAAGGAAGGAAGGAAAGAAAGAAAGAAAGAAAAGAAAAAAATGATTCTAGCTAGGATCAAGGAAACAGAAAGCAGAAACAAAATAGCCATGCCCAAAGGAAAGCTGGCTGTAACAGGGCAAGCATGACTGAGAGCCATGGTAGTTCCCCTGCTACATTTTGACTGATCCTTCCAGAAAACAGGAAGTTAAGAGGCCCCTACTACAGTAGCCAAGGACAAAACCAGCAAGAATTAGAAGAGAAGTGCTGATTAGCCTAGCACTAGCTGAGAACATTTGTCTCCAAGGTCCACACATGCAGGAAAGCCACAAGACTGCCCACAGGAATGCGCCTTGCCTGACAGCCTGGAAGAGCCCAAGGGCTATGAGAGAGAAATGGGCTCCAACACGAAGTCCCACAGACATGATAAGTCTTTGCCTTTGTTAGCAACATGGCAGATTTGCAGTTCATTAAGATTTTAAACGTTTCTTAGTGGAATTACTGCTCGATCCTTCATGACTTAAGGAATAGTGAAAAGTAAGAATTAAGCCCTTTGGAAATATTTTATGAAATTCTTCCTAGAAAAGCTATACAGTATGGAATAGAGAGGGAGGCGCAGTAACAGCATTGACAGCATGTTTTGTCATCGCTCTTTTGAAAGAGGGAGAGAGAGTCTATTCTAAATTAATAATTCAAGTTGGGTGTGGTGGTGTATGCCTATAATCCCAGTACTTGGGGATTATAGGTTTAAGACCAGCACGCAGTAGGCAATCTAGTGAGACCCTGCTAAGGAAGGAAGGGAGGGGAAAATAGGGTTGGGGGTGTAGCTCAGTGGTGGAATGCCCCTGTGTTTAATCCCCAGTACCCTTCCCCCACACACACGGAATTTAATTCAGCCACTTTTAAGACAACAGAGGAACATGTCTTAGTTTTTCTTTCTTACTCATAGGAAAAGGTTCAAGAAATGAATCTCTGTACCAAATCCTAGTAAAGTTCTGCAGGGCCCAGGCCATGTAATACTAGGTCCATAAGTCAGAGCTGCTAACTACCACTTAAGTATTAGGACAGCCTCCCTGCCTCCCTTGTGAATAGTTAATGGCCGTGGTCCAGCAGACATCTGTCTACATCACACACAAAAGAAATTCAAACTGCAACGTCAGCAGAGAAAATGTGATTCCATGGGCGTGGAGACAAACCAGCCCTTCAGGTAATAAATGACCTCACATACTTGAGATCCTGTCCTGTGCTGTGAGCTCTAAGAAAATAAGCATTTCAAATTCCTTTCTCATGTTCCCTGCCCCCAGACCCCTGTCCTGAGGAGCACATCTAATTCAATGGGCATTTGCAGCTATTGTGCAAGCGTGGTGATGTGGCTTCTAAGCTTATTTATATTTCTGTTTTAGCTCAGTTAAACATTCATTTATTCTCATGATGGCGTGGGATAAGGGGAAGGATGTAGGTGTCAACTATTGTTATTGTTTCCCCTGTTTTTAAACAGATGTTTTGACACATCCCTGCTGAAGAAAATGTGAATAATCTGAATAATCAAAATGCAAAATAATCTAGCCAGTGCTTTGACATACTCTAGATATTCTCTAGCAGTATGACCAATTCATTACCAGTAGCAGCTACTTCTTAAAAATACTGACCAGAGCCTCCCAACATATGCCGATTCCTACAAAAAGTTCTAATGGTGTTCTCTTTCAAATCATGCCACCTAAAATACAAGCACTCTAGCTAATACTGAGACAATAATAATAATAATAATCACCGATGCATCTTTTGCACATTATTCCATTTCAGCTTTTTCTTTCAGATGTTGGAACATGGAGTAATAACTCATAAGTATACAAGTTTTTATAGGCAAGACTAATGGGCCACACAGTTGTTCAATCTTGACTCTGAGCCCCAAATTTATACATGTATTTAGGGGGCATTTGTGAACATTTGTGTGTATGTGGGAGGGGGGTGCCATGGTGTGAAAAATAAAAATTATGTTTGCCACAAACACATATCTGAAATTTGTATTAGTTCAAAGGGTCTCCAGAGAAACAAAACTGAAGAGGTTTCTTATCACGAATTGACTCAGGCTTTTATGGAGATGGTCAAGTCTCAAGATCTGTGGGGCAAGTTAGCAAGCTAGAGACCCAGGTAGCTGATGGCAAAATTCCAGTCTGAATGCCAGAAGGCTCGAGACCGGAAAGAGGCAATGTTTCAGTTTGAGTGCAAGACCACAAAAAAGCTGATGTCCTGATTGACAGGCAGGCAGGCAGGAGGAGTTCCCTCTTCCTCAGCCCAGGTCATCCTTTCAGATCTGTTCTGGTTTTTCTTCAACTGATTGGACAAGGCTCACCTACATTATGAAGGGCAATCAGCTCTGCCCAGTCCACCAATTCAAATGTTAACCTTATCTACAGCTACCCTCACAGACACATCCAATATAATGTTTTATAAAAAAAAATCTGGGTACCCCATGGCCCAATCAAGTTGACACATAAAATTAACCATCACACCACTGTAGTATCAATATCATCTTCTCTATCAGTAACAAGCCCATGAATGTGTTAAGATGTATATCAATAATACCTAGGAAGTCATCATTCATCAAACCAAATAACTTATTAATGAAGTAAAAATTGTTTTCATTCCCATCGGTTGCATTAAAGGTGGGGTTTGGTGAGTTAAAACTGTTTTTTACTGCAAGAAGGGATTCACAGGTGCTAGGTATTTCAGTTACATGTGTTCTTTAAGAGCTATGTACTATCATGGCAGTGAGGCTTGGAGTGAAATATGTCTGGTGGGATTGGGGTAGTTGGTTCCAGGAAGAGAAAAGGTTAAAAACTATTGGGTACTTTATCACAGAAATGAAACAGAAGTCCAATTTTGCTATTTGAGCACAAGATAAATGCCAGGTAAACAGCACAGATACTCAAAAGCAATTTTTTTAATCCCTCCCAACTGAGGTCAGAATTAGTTATCACAATTGAAACAGGAATATTTGTAGATAGGGTTCTGGATATCAGTTGGGAAAGTTTGAAAATGATGGAACCCCTACAGAATGCAAAAATGTTTTCAAAAGCTTAAGGGCCAATTGATCAAAACTAGAATACTGTATCAATAGATGATTCTATAGTTGGCAAATCTCAACTAGAAACAATTCCCTTGCTATCATCAATAGTAATTGGAAGGCAATATAAGATGTTTATCTTTAAAATGGTGTGTTTGTGTGTGTGTGTTGTGTGTGTGTGTGTGTGTGTGTTTTACTGGGGATTGAACCCAGAGGCATCCTACCTCTGAAATACATCCTTAGCCCTACACTATTTTTTTTTTTTTGAAACAGAGTCTCGCTAAGTAAGCTGCTGAGAGTCTCTCTAAGTTGCTGAGGCTGATCTCAAAGCTGGGCTCCTCTTGTCTCAGCCTCCCAAGTATTGAGATTACAGGCGTGTACCACCACATCCAACTTCTTTAAATTCTTTTAAGAAAACAGGAAACCACGGTCTTCTCTATTCCTCCCTCTCTCTCTCTCTCTCTCTCTCTCTCTCAATCTGTTCCACAACACAGACTTGCTTGCAGCCCCAGAAGAGTCTCTGCCTGCCTTGGTGGCTTGTTGCAGTACCTAGGAGCAGGAAGCATGAGAATCTGCAGCTTTAGGAATGAAAGGGGTCAAATCAGTAAGGCGCAACTAAAGCCACCGAAGTCTCAGACCATTGTTTTGCTTTTATTATTCTCCTAAGAAATTTTTTAAATACCACAGAAAAGTAATCAACACATTTTTGTGGGGGAAAAACATCAGTATTTAGCAATCAGTACCATTCTGTAGAGTTTAGATAAAATCCCAAATACATGAACCAATTGAAAACACTTTTTGCTAGAATTTTAAGATAACAATGTCACAAACTGTCCTAAAATCTAAAATTTAATAGTCTTCAGTAACTTTGCGCTAAATTGCTGTATTCCTTGAACTGATTTATAACTGTCCGTTCCATATTCCACTGCACTCACTAGATGTAGACGTTGGCTTTCTCCCATTCATTCCTGCAGAGAATTTAATCTGGCTCTAAAGGTGGGGCTATGCTTATTATTGATTAGGTAGAGGAAAAAAAGAAACAAGGAATATTTTTAAATCACATTTTTGTTTTTCTTCCTGTTGTGATATGGGCCGTTTTACTATTTATTAAAGACCAAAACAGTTTCTGGAAAATGAATCAAAGAAATGGCATCACGTTTCAGGAGACTTGTAATGATGTGACTCTAAACCCTGATTTTAAAAGTCTGGGAGGTTGGAGAGGAGGGAGGTATCCCAGTTTCCCACATGCTGAATGACCCAGCAAAACAGTGCTGTGAATAAGTCAACAAGACTCTGAAAAATATTTTAAAATGCCCAACAAAGCCTGGAGATAGTTGGACCTGGTGGCATTTGCCTATAATCCCAGTACTTGGGAGGCTGAGACAGGAGGATTGCAGGTTCGAGGCCAGCCTCAGCAACTTAGTGAGGCCCTTTACAACTAGTGAGACCCTATTTCAAAATAAAAAATAAAATAGGGCACATACAAAAAAAAAAGCTTGGAGATAAATTTCTGCAATAGTGAGTCAATTAGGTTCTTAGCAACCAGATTCATTGGACTTTAAAGTGAATTGAGAAAATTATAAAGAGTGCAGACAATGACAAGCTATTCACGATTTGGGGAAATTATACCCATATAAAGCTATAAAAGGCTAGCTAACTATAAAAACCTTAAATCCTAGTTACTAACCACACAAAAAAAGTTAAGGAATGGCAAAAACTGCCTTGAAATATTTGAAAGGATATAAATGTCAATTATATCACTAGAGGAAATTTTAAATTTCTTTTCCCATCCCATATCCTGGTTTTTTACCATAACCATGTGACAGCAGGGGACGCAGAGTCCAGTGGTGACAGCGCCATGAGCCGAGGCTGCTTGTTGAAGAACTAGAGTTATTTCATAAAAGATCTGGAAATTCAAAACACCAAATCCTGACTTGTTTTTCTCTTTCCTCTCATTATGACATAGCAATTAGCCGGGCATGGTGGCGCACGCCTGTTATCCCAGTACTTGGGAGACTGATACAGGAGGATCAGGTTTGAGGCCAGTCTCAGCAATTTAGCAAGATCCTGTTTCAGAAATAAAAAATAAGAAGGTTAGGGTTGTAGCTTGGAGGTAGAATGCCCCTAGGTTTAATCCCCAGTACTCCCCCCCCAAAAAATAGTAATAGCAATTAGGTAACTTCATGGATTTTTCAACAAATTTATCAGAATCTACAGTTAATAACTTGCTATTTTCAAAAAGAATGATTTAGCAAAAGCAAGTGTAGATTTGAGAGTTCACATCAAAATAGGTATAATAATAAATAGAGCAGGTTTTTAAAAATCTTCATCAATTTGACTGTAGTAATCTCATTGAGTCACTGAAAGTAAGTTCATTTTTGTCTTCATTTATCAGCCCTACCTCATCTCAAAAACTAATTAGAATCAATTATGTTAATTTGTTATAATTTCCAATTTTACATTTCTATATTATAGCAGGAGAAATAATGCTTAAAATTTGGAACATTGAATTATTTTTTAAATACTTATACATTTCTTCAACAAAATCCAATATACATTGTAAACTGCATAGAAAAAGTTGTATTATGAATGTAAGTGGTAGTTCCAAACAAATTTTTAATCATTATTTAAATATTAAGAATCAATATTTATAACAAATATAATACTTTGTAGATAATTTGGTACTAACTTGTGACAGTCTCAGAAAATTTTTATATAGTAAATATTATTTAATGCTACTGTGGTCTTATCAAAAATTGTTGCACAAAACGTATTCACTCTTTCTGCTCTTGATGTGGGTAATTTGTATTTTCATAACAACACTGTGGATTAGTCATTAAGAACACAGGCTGTAGCCGGGCACGGTGGCACACACCTGTAATCCCAGTACTTGGGAGGCTGAGACAGGAGGATCACATGTTTGAGGCCAGCCTCAGCAACTTAGCAAGACACTGTTTCAAAATTAAAAAAATAAAAAGGGCCGCGGGTGCCGTTCAGATGTAGAATGTCGCTGTGTTCAAACTCCCAACCCCCCCAAATAAATAAATGAACAAATAAACAACAACAACAAACATGGGCTTTGAAGACTATTTGAATTTTATGTTTGAATTTTAATCAGTCAGAATAAATCCAGGAAGCAGGAACCACTCAGTCTCTCAAATAAAGGAATATATATAAATATATATAAAGGGATAATGTATATATATGCTTTGTTGGTTAGAAGCAAGTTGCAGGTCCTGCCCACACCCAACAGGAGGGGATTATACAAGAATGTGGATATCAGGAGACAGAGATAGTGGGAGATATCATATAGTCTATCTGCCATATCTTCAAATATATACATGAAAATATCAGAGCCGGGCGTGGTGGCTCACGCACACTTGTAATCCCAGTACTTGGGAGGCTGAGACTGGAGGATCCAGGTTCGCGGCCGGCCTCAGCTACTTAGTGAGGCCCTCCACAACTTAGTGAGACCCTGTTTCAAAATATCAAAAATAATATATAGAAATGATATCGGTGGCTTATGACTGAATGATCAGGGCAGGCCTCTTTGAGGAGGTGGCCTCTAAAGTGAGTTCGTAATGACAAGAGGAAGCCAGTCAGCCAGGCTGTGTTGACAGTGAGGGTGGCAGCAGAGGAGAGAATGACAGGGAAAGTGATATGAAATGGCACTGGTAGACAGAGGCTGGTCACATTCTGCTATTATTAGAAGGTTTTAAATAGTATGAGGGTGTGATCTGGCTAATTGTTTGGAAAAGTTATTCCAAATGCTATAATAAAAATAGATCACAGAGATTTAATAGACGAAGCAAGGAGCCCAGTAGAAGGCCGCCGCAGTCTAGTCTGGGGGTTAAGCAATGGGAGCTTGTGCTGGGGTGACAGTGGTGGAGATGGAGAAACAGTTGCATCAATAAGACTTGCTGATCTACTAGACATGGGATGTGAGACTTAGAGAATTCCAAGGAAAACGCCTTGCTCTTTATTGTTACCACCTTGATAAAGACTATCTTGTGCAATCTCGCTTTTCTCAAAGAATACATTTCAGTTATGTCCAAATAATCTACTACTTTTGTTAATGGTTGTGGTACATAGTTCTTCCATCCAATTTCTTGGAATGTTTATCAAGATGAATCCTCAGATTCTATTGGCCTATTGGCCAAGAGAATAGCCAGCCTGACTGTGTTAGGCAAGTAACTCTCAGACAAGATCACAAGCTGCTCCCAGTTATGTCCAGGGGGACTTTCTCCTACACTTAGAAAATATATAAAACAAACACTTGAAACATCATTATTCAATAGAGAAGATTAAATAACTTAAATGACAATTTCTTATAAAACTAGGTACTTTCATAAAGTGAGTCAAGTAATTAGGTATAGGAAAATTAAGTACCAGAGTTTGTTTTGTGGTAAAATCAAAACATAATTTTAATTTTTGATATCCAACAGTCTTTTAAAATGTATTCAATGGCTACAATCATGCCCTGTTTCTAGATGAAATTGGAGGCAGCACACATGAGTTTTTTGTTTAAGATTAATAAACCTTTAAGACAAGACACAAATCCACAAAATGCAATTTCTTTTCTTTT
>PVJS01035675.1:0-20869 GCA_004027185.1 Glis glis | reverse complement strand
CTCTCTCTCTCTCTCTACTTAGTGAGGCCCTCTGCAACTTCGTGAGATCCGGTTTCAAAATAAAGTATAAAAAAATAGGGCCGGGGGTGTAGCGCAGAGGTAGAACGCCCCTGGGTTCAATCCCTGGTACCGCAAAAAAAAAAAAATTAAAAGATATGGGACAATCTCTAGTCATTGTCTTTTGCTCCACTTATTGAGGTTATGATTAATTTTACAAACACACATACACACACACACACAACCTCAGCTAAGGAAGCTGGATACTTAATACACATAAATGTGTTTAGAATAACACATCAGAGGAAACTATAAAAGTTGTTAGTGACATGAAAGATCATTATTACATCTATGTATACTAAAACCAAATGCTACATCATTTTACTTAAAGAAGAAATAATACTCAGAGCAAAATTTTGATAGTATCACTTAAAATATAAAGAAGGTCTAGTGTACTGGACATTGTCCCTTTGCACTTCTAGATCATCTTTCTACTCGTTTCCACCCAGCTCAGCTCTGGGCAGTATATAAGAAGTAGATTCCCTTGTGCTCTGCCTTTCAACTGGGTTTTGTCAAAGGCCATGAGAGGAGTGTCATCTGCAGGAGATCAAAGGGAGATAGCTTAACTTGTCTCTGAGTCACCAGTACAGAAATTTCCAAAAATATGATTGAATTGGAGGGAAGCTATTTCAGTTTCTTTATATAAATATTTCTACATGTGCTGGGCGTGGTGGTGGATGCCTGTAACTCCAGTATTTGGGAGGCTGAGACAGGAGGATTGCAGTTCAAGAACAGTGTACAATAACTTAGTGAGACCATTTCAGTGAGACCCTGTTTCATAATAAGAAATTTAAAAATAAAATGAAATAGGGCTGTGGGTGTGCTCAGAGGTAGAATGCCCCTGATTTTATTCCCTCGCAACACACAAAAAAATATTTCTACATGTTTATACTCTAAACAAAAATATTTGCATAAATATAGTATGGTCTATTTGCAAATATTTCAAAACTCCCAGCAATAATGCAGGCTGAAATAGATTTGAAAATTAGCTGCAGTGATCTCCCTAAAGAATGAGCATGAACCTATATCCCAAATTTGGTTTTATGTTGAGACCGATGATACCACACACAAATTACCCCTCCACACACACAAACACACATACACCATATGAAAATGTTAATTGCTTACATAATTGATAATTTTCTGGGGAAAAGTATCATTCTCAAAGCCTTTGATAAGCTGTTTATTTATGTTTAAATTAATTTATTATTATTATTATTATTATTATTATTATTGGTACTGGGGATCATATTCAGGGGCATTCTTCCTCTGAGCTATACCCCCATCCCTTTTTACTTTTTGGAACAGGGTCTTGCTAAGTTGCTGAGGCTGGCCTCAATCTTGTGATCCCAAGTACTGGGATTACAGGCATGTGTTGCCACACCTGGCCAGATGGTGATTAAATCAGATACATGGCTGTGGAGCTTGAGGCTGAGCCCAGATGTTTAAAAACAGCATTGTGGGATCTCTCACTGGAGAGTTTTCTTCATGATTTCCCTGCCACTTCCTAGCTTCTGGGGTCTTACTTCTTGCTTTACTGGGTATAAAACTGGGTTTTTAATTTTCCCACTCATTCCCTCTCATAGATTTACCACTACTATGTTTGCCACTAGTGCCAAAAAGGCAATATAGATAGATAGATAGATGATAGATAGATAGATAGATAGATAGATAGATGATAGATAGATAGATAGATAGATGATAGATATAGTTAGATAGATAGATGATTGATAGATAGATGATAGATATAGATAGATGATAGATAGATAGATGATAGAAATAGATAGACAGATGATAGATAGATATAGATATAGATTGATGATAGATAGATAGATAGATAGATGATAGATATAGTTAGATAGATGATAGATAGATAATAGATATAGATAGATGATAGATAGATGATAGAAATAGATAGATAGATGATAGATATAGATAAATGATAGATAGATAGATGATAGATAGATGATAGATGATAGATAGATGATAGATGATATAGATAGATGATAGATGATATAGATAGATGATAGATAGATAGATAGATGATAGATAGATAGATAGATAGATAGATGATAGAAGCAATGTGGATTCTCTCCATGCTCCTGGACCATGGTTCCTGTGTCCATAGAAAAGAAATATTCTCTCTGCAGTCGCAGCCCTTGCCTTGTTGCCACCGCCATTCTGCTGCTGCTGCTGCTGCTAATGATGCCTCCTCTTGGGATTTCATGGAGGCTGAAATGGGAGAGAATAACAACAACAAAAACCAAGGGTTTTCTTTTGTTCATTCTGACTTTTAGGGTCTCCACTGTCCTGTTTTCACAGCAAAAGATTGATTTCACTTGGAATTCACAGCAAAAGATTGGTTTCGCTTGGAATTCTTTCTGTCTGCGTCCAGTAAAGAGTCTTAGGTTTCACATTGCTATGAATACAGGATGAAAAATACTGGAGGGAAAAAAGGATAGTTGCTGCTGGTTTGATTTTGATTCAAGTTCTGGTTTCCTTCCACAATACACCCAGTACCATATATTTTTCAGAGTTCAGAGGTAGGTATTTCATGCACTGCATCCAGAGGCTTGAGAGGCATTTGATGGAAGAGACACAGAATGGTTACTCCATCTTTAGTAGGACTGGAGCCAGTAAAGTATACTGGTTGTATACTTTAAGTATACAACTTCACTTAGCATATGTTTACATGGCAAAATTTTTGTTTTACATGCTTAATAAATAACATTTCTGATTATCATCATCATTTCACTACTAATAGGCAATATTTCCTACACTTATCCATTATTTTACAGTTTCTGAAGTTCTGATATTTTTCAAAAACTCTAGATGATCGTGTTGAGCTTCTTTCCAGAGGAAATCTGCTTTACAAAATTTCTTTTCTCTCAGATTCAGCCAGCTAGTAACTATAAAGCCAGGTCATAAAGCAGGTGTGCTGAACAATGATTAATGTTTTCCCTTTAGTATCACATATCTGAATGTTTTCTAAAACTCAAAAGAACTTGAAAGCAGCAATATTGATGGCAGCAATAATACCAGCCATAAAGAATCAAGGTCTTTTTGTTAACCAATCAATGTTGTAAGTGTTCCTCTAATCTAGTGCTTTCAGATTAGTGTCTACTTAATGAGCTAGATGATAAAAAATACATAAAAATTTTAACAGGATTAATATAGGCTTTAAATTAAACTAATAAGAAGAAATACTATTAATATTTTAAGTAAAAAGTCACACGAATTACCTAAACTTCTTATTCAAATACTGAGTCCTGTTGAATATCCTGAAAAGGAAGCTAGCAGCATCAGCAATTAGCCTGTCAAATCTCTCAGAGCTAATGAGATAGCCTCTCAAGAAAGGGAAAGGTTTTTGTGTATTTATTTATTTATTTATTTATTTTTTTTTTTTTTTGCGGTACCGGGGATTGAACCCAGGGGCGTTCTACCTCTGCGCTACACCTCCGGCCCTATTTTTTTTATACTTTATTTTGAAACCGGGTCTCACGAAGTTGCGGAGGGCCTCACTAAGTAGAGAGAGAGAGAGACAGAGAGAGAGAGAGCGAGCTGAGGCTGGCCGTGAACCCTGATCCTCCGGTCTCCACCTCCCAAAGTACTGGGATTACAAGTGTGTGCCACCATGCTCGGCTGTTTTTGTGTATTTAAATAAATAGATGCTTTTAATGAATCTGTAAATATGTCTAATTAGCTTTATATGAGATAAAATTATATTTTAATTTAATGTTATTTCTGTAATTAAATGCAATTAGGTATGTGTATAAAATTAGAATGCATACATATGCATACATATATTATACATATATATCATGTATACATTGTGTATGTGTATGTTTATAATATATGTATATATGTATGTGTGCATAATATATCTGTATAAATATGTATCTATATATGTATGTTCATATATATGTATGCTTTTACATATATATTATGTACACACACATATATATTATGTACACACACAGAGATTTCAACCTATTAAGGACATGTGTTTAGTAGTGAAAGTCTCACCAAAGTATCTAATAAAATTAATAATAGCTTTTTGCAGTATCTAGAGACACTCTCATTTATCTAATACATCTCCTATATAAATTAAAAACCTGACACTCACAGAAAGAAGAAAGGACATTAAACGGTAGGGAATTGAGGACACTACTGCAAAGCTGTTGAGTGTATCCATAACACTTAGGTGTTGTAGGGAGTGGGAGTACCTCTAACACTCAGGTGTTATAGGGGCAGGTAAAGAAAAAGTGGTGAAAATAGTGCTTTGGGAAGTTAAGAGTCATTATACTATTGATTCAGAGATAGAAAGGTAGGAAAAACATATCTGTCAATCAAGAGGAGTTGCACTAGATGAGTGCCTACCAGGTACTCACAATTGAGTTAGAAACAAGTTATATTTATCAACTTGCCCTCCAGGCAAAGATTTGAAAGAAAAACCTGTGTATTAGTTAGGTTTCTATGACTATAAAAAGACTAGCAAGGCTGGTTAAATTATAAAGAAAAGAGAATTATTTAGCTCACCACTCTGGAGTATGAAAATCCAAACAACATTAAATCAGCTCTAGTGAGGATGCCCTCACCAGACTACATTAACTGAGGCTGATGGCATCATGCAAGTGCATGAAAAGACACAAAAGAGAAGATTAATGAAAATACCATGGTGTAGGAAAACTCAAATTTCATTACAAAATTAAAATCCATGGTGGTATGGATTAGAAAAGGAATCGATACTGTGAAAATAAGATCAATTAAATTTTTGGTAATTTAATAATTCAGGTAAGAAAGATACCAAAAGAGAACAAACATGAAGACTGTCACCACAACAAGATAGAATTTTGAATAATTGAACAGAGTCAACAATAATAAATATATTTGAAGAAAATCTCATGGAGCTAAAGTCATGTCCATAGACATTGAAATAAATCAATTCATACAAGGGAATAGCATATAATTTTCTATATTAATTTCAGATAAATTAGGATATAAAAAGAGAACATTACTAAAGGAGACAAAGAAAGAACTTTTATATAGTTATGAGACAAAAGAATTAAGAAAACAATTATAACGGCATGTTATGTATATGCAAAATAATATTGCACTAAAATGTTAAGAAAAGAAATTCTGACTTGAGCCATCATAGAATTTGGATTTTGTATTTTCTCTCATACCATATGAGAGTATGAAATTGGACTAAGTATATACTGCCATTCTTTTCACGTATTAGAGGTAGAAAGACCTGGACCAATATTCATGAAAGAAAGGAACCCTAAGGTTGTGGTCTGTGCTCAACATCATTTTCTGACTGAAAGTGATTTTCAAACCATGGAGCCAAAAGGGGAGTCCATTCATAAACTGTGACTGCATTTGGTAAAACACTATAGCATAGGCAGAGGAAGAATGTGGATCTGGGGCCAGTGAAAGCAACTGGAATTTTCAGGGCAAGGTACTAGAAAAGAAGAACCTCTTAAAATCTGTGTATAAGAAGAACCTCTTAAAATCTCCAGTCCTGTCCAGACCCTCATCTATACATTTGCAGGGCAAGTCTGCCTGAATTACAGCAAATGGAAACATTTGGAGGGCTTAAAGTGAAAGACATTTGAGAGGATCACATTGCTAGAAAGAGATTAGAGTTCAAATCGATCTAGAAAAGAGAGAATTTTGTGAATAATCCAGGCATCCAGTTTAGCATGAAGACTATGCATTAGAAGAAGGGCACATTCTAGAGTAAGGACTATGCCAAAGAAGTAAGGGCAAAGTCAGGAAGCTCTAACATGGATCTTTCATACTGTCCAACATACACTCAAAATTTGAAAGATATGCAAATAAATGTGACTCTCCATTCACAAAATAGAAAGGTAATAAAAATAGCTCCCACGGATGACTCAGATGTTGGATTTGGTAGGACTTTAAATCACTTTAAATATACAGTAGATGTGTAGAGAATGCAAGCAGATGGGGAAATTAGTCAGAAAACAGAAGATTTAAAAATGAAACAAATAGAGGTCCAGAACTAAAAAAAGTCAAACTCTGAAATAAAGAATTTATTAAAAAGCACTTAGAAGCTAACTGAGCACATCAGAATATATCAGTGAACTGAAATTATATAAGCTGAAGCATGAAAGAGAAATGAAATAAAAATAGAAAAAGTATCCAGGAGGTAGAAAGTCAATAAATGCTGTAATTCATGTTTAATTGCTATCTCGGAAAAAAGATGGAGAATAAGTAAATGGAGGAAAAATGTGCAAAACTAATACAAAACATCTTCATACATAGTACAACATATCAACCCTCAGATGCAAGAAGCATGGCGAACTCCATAAATACAGAAAGGATGCTAATGGTGCCAAAGACACAACTGAGTCTGAGATAAAATCTAGAAAGGCCATTCATTCATAAGCTAGTGGCAACAAAAACATATCTGCTATCATTTTCATTTCAGCATTGATTGAAAAATTTTAGAGAGGAGAAAAAATGTTATAGACTAAAGAGGAAATGATGAGGCAATCAAATTGGGAAGCATTTGATTATGATGGGATTTTGGAAGCAGGGAGACTTTCCAACTGGTCTTCAGATACATTTAGCCATCCTTGTTGGCTGAGGGAGGCAAGTGAGCAGTTTGAGGACACTTTAAAAGTGGGAAACTGTCCAATATTAGGGTTGGGAGGGTTTTCTATGGCTGGCTGTATACTGGAATAAGTGGAATTGATAAGATGCTCTCTGCGTGTGCATGATCAAACTGTCCTTATCATCCTTGGGTGAGGTAGGCTGCCATCACAGGTAGTTTCTCAAAGAAACTGGTGGAATCCCAAAAGGTCCGGACATAGTAATGTATACATGTCAGTCTCTCAGCTTTGACAAATGTACTATATTAATTTGAGATGTCAACAATGGTAGAAACTATACAGGAGCTCTGTTATCTTTGTAAGTCTTCTATAAAGGTAAAATTATTGCAAAATTAAAATATAATTTTACTCAAGTTCTTAGACTTACTCTTGTTTTAGTAGATGTAAAAGAGGCATATTCAGTGACCCATTGTCCCCAGCACCCTTTGTTTAGCTTCCAAAGATATTGGACTGAGGAATGAGACAGACAAGATGCAATGGATACCTAAGAAGATGGGCTTATTCAGGCTGTTGGAATTGGGAGAATGTGCATCAGCGCAGAGAAACCACTCAAAGAAAAGGGGTGTGAGATTTTAGAGAGGCAGGTGAACACGGAGGTATGAGAGAGAGTAGACACTGAGTCTTTTCTGAAGGGTAGAGGAAAGTCTTTGCATATGTGAGTGTAGTGCAAAGTGGTCCTTGGGGCTAGCTGCTTCTCAGAAGACAATAGGGTTGGGTAATTTCTCAACCACAACTTCTTTCTAGGAGCACGGGGCTCAGGTGAAGTTCAGCATCCTTGAGGAGCTGAATGCTAGTACTGCTGTGTCTGCTTCCCAGGAAACCATCACTTTCTTAACCCCAAGATTTTTGAAGACGAACCAAAACAGGATCAACAAGTTTCATTTGAATGTTTCTGCAAACTTATCTGGAGGGCCCTGAGAGGGAGATACTGAACAGAACTAGGACTCTAAATGGAAGGGCTAGCGGTCTGAGGGAACAAAATTGCCAATCATACATCTTTTTTTTTGCTGGGGATTGAACCCAGGGGCGTTTTACCTCTGAGATACACTCTCAGCCCTATTTTTTATACTTTATTTTGAAACCGGGTCTCACGAAGTTGTGGAGGGCCTCACTAAGTAGCTGAGGCTGGCGGCGAACCCGGATCCTCCAGTCTCCGCCTCCCAAGTACTGGGATTACAAGCGTGCACCACCATGCCTGGCTCATACATCTTGAAGGGAAGAGCATTAGGAGGGATAAGAATGCATGAGAACATGCCCACATGTCAACAACAGGGCGTGATACGATGTTCTCTCACCCCAACCCACCAGGAAAACAGAATTCCCAACAAATTTCTTCTATTTTGTATCACTTCCCCTAAAAAAGGAAGGGCTCTTTTATGATGGTTATATCAATCTACATAGTAAAATGCTAAGTAGAAGGAGGTGGTGAGGAATGAAAATGGAAGGGGCAGAAAGAAAATAGAAGACCAGAAGTGTTGAGGCTAGGAGGGGTGATTTTATAGCGTGGTTGAAATTGCTGCTGAAAAGTTTGGAGCATGAGGGAATCCATGAGAGAGGAAAGGTATGCCTCACCAATCTTTTCAAGAAATTATTGGTGGTTGTATTTATCTGAAGTTAGGAGCAGTCCTCTGATACTTTCTTAATGAAGTGCCTGTCACCTTTGCAACGATACCTGAAAGCAGAGGCCAAGGGAGCACATCTTTCCGATCGTCTTTTCTCTATCTATTAGCCATTTCTGTCTACTCCCTCAGCAATCCCACTTTCCCGCCACCAGGGCCATGCTGAGTAACAAAATAAAGAGGATGCAGCAATGGCAGACAGGTTGGAATTCAGTGATGTATGGATTGCCTAGCCTGAGCTTTGTTCTTACCCTCCTGAACAAATAAGCACTTTATGGGCAACATTTCCAGACAGTAGCTAACGCATAAAGCACGATTGAAGCATACATCATAATTATACAGTACTTATTTTATTCCCTTAATAGGGACTGGAAATATCCAATCGCATTTTATGTGATCTTTTTGACTCTGTTTAAAGAGAAGCCATGAAACAGATGGATGTCCTGCTGACAGCCGCCCAGGAGGCCAGCTTCTGAGAGGAAAGTGGGGAGCTGAAAGCAGTTTCAAAGCTTGAGGGGGAGGCAGCAGCACAAATCCTATTAACAAATAATGGGATTTGTGCATCCCCAGCACCTCTGAAGAGGAACTCTCCTGCATGCCTTTTTTTTTTTTACTATTTATTTTCACTTAAAAGACTATTAAAACCTCCTCTACTCTTGCAATAGAGCACATCTTCTCATCGTGCCCATTATCAGCCACAATAAATAGATTTGTGCTCAGAGATTCAGGCACTTTAATTGCAACCCTGCACTTTTCTCAAGTAGTAAAAAGAAAATATCAACTTTTATGTGCCCCCTTTGATATAGCCTGTGTATAGTGCTAGCACTTTATTCCCCCAAAGACCCACTCTCTGGAAAAGAAAAAAAAGTGGTCCGATGGTACTGTTTGCCTTTAATTAAAATCACTAGTTCAATAGCCAAATTTTAAAAAGTGATCTCACTTGAAGTAAAACATAGAAGCTTCTTCAACATATTAAATAGGTATGGATGGGCAGAGATTTGTGTCCCTTGGTTATAAATGACCTATAAGGAAATGTGATGGAGAGTGACTCAAATTTCAGGGTGGAGAGATTTTATCGGCCTGATGACATACTTAAACTCACAGTTTGGCTATATTGAATGGTGGAAAAGGCACGTACATGTTCATGTGGAAAATACGGATTTGAGTCTTGGCTCCATCATTTACAAGTCGGGTGACCTCCCGCAAATTATTTAGCCTATGCGTGTCCCATTTTTGCCAGCATAAAATATGAATAACAGAATCCATTGTATATTATTGTTACATTAATAAGAGGCATTGCATGTAAAATATTTAACCCAGCCTATCGTAGTCACTTAACAAATAGCAGGTACATTTTCCTGCCTGCACTGCCTTCTTCTCTGTATTATACAAGCAATGCAAGAGGCTTGGGGGTCTTTTTACCTTCTCAAAGAACGGGTTCTTAATTATTTTTGTGAATTGTGTACTTCTTAAACATGGGCTAAAAACTGAATACCCTCCACTTTATATATACATTACACTTTGCATATGAAACAGTTAAAAGCGTCTGCCTCAGAGCAGCTCCCTGTCTTCCAAATCCCACAACAATCCTATTTAGAGAAGATAATGAGGGTAAGATCAATAGATATGATTTCCATTCACAATGAAGTGCTCAATAGCGTTCTCCTGATTCAAAAAGAAAGGGCAATCCAAGGATTTCCCTAGGACATAGTATTGGGAGTGTGATTTGTTTCCCTGTATGGTAGAATTTGGAAGCTTGAAAGTAGAAGGATGACAGAAATATCTCGTAAATTACCAGCCTTAAAAGTGTGATCATTATACTGGGAATATGTGGCTCTCACTTGATCAATGTCTTTCTGGCACAGCAGGCAAATTGTTTGACGTGTAATGCTGTGGCTAAAGGCTTCAGTTTTGTATAGTCCATTCGTTTACCAGAATTTTACAATAAAAAAGTTAAAATCAATGAGATTATTTGGTCCATAAAAGAAAGGCATGATTAATCTACATCTCCCTGCAAATAGCTTTAAGAAAAAATTAAAGACTGTAACAATAAACAAAAATTGAGATAGGGAATGCAGACTATAGTCTTTTGGGTCGCTGTTGTTTGGGGAAAGGACATTTCAAACCTTAAAGATCATAAGGATATTTACTGCTAGGAATGAATTCTGCCAACTGCTATCCTGAATTCACTCTTTTATTGAAATACTATGTTTAAAATATGAGGTTGAAATAAGTAAAGTCGTATGTAAAAAATCTACCTGTACTAAATGAAAAATATAATCTAATTTTCATCCAATTATTTAATTTTTTTTTCTGCGGTACTGGGGATTGAATGCAGGGGCGTTCTGCCTCCGCGCTACACCCCCGGTCCTATTTTTTTATATTTTATTTTGAAACCTGGTCTCACGAAGTTGCGGAGGGCCTCACTAAGTAGAGAAAGAGAGAGACAGGGAGAGAGAGAGAATGAGAAAGCTGAGGCTGGCTGTGAACCCAGATCCTCCGGTCTCGGCCTCCCAAAGTACTGGGATTACAAGCGTGCTGACGTAAAGGATAAGCTAAAGATATCCATACTTTCTTTCATATATAATTATGGATATATTACTCTTTTCTGTTAACACAATCTTAATAGGAGCACATGTTTATTGATTTGCTCCTCAGTCCCTGGACAAACAGGAATTGAGGTAAATAGAAAGGAATTCCACTATTTGCTTTTAAGAAGTCCTCGATCTAGTAGAAGATAAATGTACATACATATAGCTAATAAATGCTATTTATAGTTGGTCTAATATGATATAGAGATCCTGTTTAATTATTTTTCCCTATTTTTTGTCTTGACTTCTGAATCCTTGCTTTTCTCAAATCAAGATAATATTTTATAGCCAAAAAATATCAGTATATATAATTATAATAAATGCTATTTATACTTGTTCCAATATGCTACATAGATCCTATTTAATTGTTTTCCCTTTTCTTTTCATCCTGACTTCTGAATTCCTGCTTTTCTCAAATCAAGATCATATTTTATAGCCAAAAAAAAAACATATCAGTTCAAATGACACTTGCAAAGATAACCCATTTGAGCAACTGCTATGCATCATTTAAGCGATAGATGTGAAGCAAGGGCAGCGGTGATTTGACAATCTTTAGTTAAACATTTGTAATAAGCATGGACAACATACTGAAGAAGAGTAATTTCCTCCTCTCCAAGACTAATTTCTTTCTGGTTCTCTAAAATGTAGTTTAACTAGTCTGCTATTATACTCAGTTGAGAGATGCGGGTTCTTAATAACTGGCTTATCTTAAACAAAACTTCAATATTACTCTGTAATACCTTAGGGGAGCCACAGCCATCTTCAGAATAGATTACATTTGTAGAATCAATTCCTTTCTGTGTACCTAACCAGACATTTGAAGTGCCTATCAGGTCAGCTCTCATCAAGTCTGCTACTCCATCTCTTTCATTAATAAAAACTGACATTTCAAATTTCAGCTGTTATGTACCTAAACAGATATGCATTACAAAGAGAAGAGCAACTGCAGAAATATCCCGTTTCCACTCTGCCATGTGGGGTTTCTAAAACGGTTGTGTTGTATTTGTCTTGCCAAGCATGATTGTGAATTTTTTTTTCACATCCTCTCAAGCATGTTAATAGCAAGAAGGTGGTATTCATCTACAAATTTAAATTCTAGGGAAACATCAGCAGATGCTGTGATCAGTAATGTGTGATCAGTACTTGACCTTTTGTCTTCCCTGTGGAATTTCATTAATTCTGATATAGATTGTGAAAAGATCTGTTTGCAAAAATTCACGCCACAGCTCAATGGAATTGCATTCTTCTGGGATGTGACTTGCTTTGCAAAGGTGATACTAGTGGTGGTGGGTTCAGTTCACAATTAATGAATTCAAAGTATAATAAAATAAATAATGTGAGTACAGAAATTGCTAGGAAAGTATAAAAGAAGATATAAAGGACAGTAATAGAGTAGAAATAATTGAACATTCATTCACTTGTTCATTCAATCCACTAAAATGGATTGCCTATAATATGCCTTGTAATAAGGGAGCCAGATGGGACATTTTAAATCAAATTCACACCCAGGGTGATGCATATCTGTGTTCCCAGGACTTGGGAGGCTGAGACAGAAGGATCTCAGGTTCGAGGCCAGTCTCAGCCGCTTAGCAAGACCCTCAGAAACCTGTGAGGTTTCTGAGACCCCGTTTCAAAATAAAAAATAAAATAGGGCTGGGGGTGTAGTTCAGAGGTAGAATACCCCTGTGTTTCATCTCCTGTACTACCAAAACCAAAATAAAACAAAAAAGGCAAATGCGTGTACTGTACAGTAAGAAGGGGACTGCTAGAAAATATACAGAAGCACATTGTACTAAGATCTATAAGGATGAAAGAAAAAATTCTGGAGGAATATAGGTGTAGCAGGCAATTTAATATTTATCCAGGGAGAACCAGATAAAGTGCCCAGAAAGGAGATATGAACATGTGCAATGTGGATGAGTTGGGTGAAAAGGCAAGTTCAGAGACAAGGGAGTAGAGCATATGCCAAAAAAATAGAACTTATTCAAGATGTCAATTTCTTCTAGGTTTTCCATTTTGTTGGAGTATAGTTTTCCAAAGTAGTTTCTGATAATCCTCTGGATTTCTGTGCTCTCAGTGATAATATCACCTTTTTCATCGTTTATTTTAGAAATTCGGGTTGATTCTCTCTTTCTTTTGGTTAGGTTAGCTAGTGGTTTATCTATCTTGTTTAATTTTTTTTTGAGGAACCAGCTTTTGGTTTTGTTGATTTTTTGTATTTTTTATTCTCTACTTCATTGATTTCTGCTCTGATTTTAATAATTTCCTGTCTTCTACTGGCTTTAGGGTTAGACTGTTCCTGTTTTTCAAGGGCTTTGAGGTGTGTCATTAGGTTATCTATTTGGTGATTTTCTGTTCTTCTGTGAGTACTCAGTGCTATGAATTTTCCTCTTAATACTGCCTTCAAAGTGTCCCAGAGATTTTTATATGTTGTTGTCTCTATTTTCGTTTGTTTCTAGGAAATTCTTAATTTCTCCCCTTATTTCTTCTATGACCCATTCCTCATTCAGCAGTGTGGTGTTTCATCTCCACGTGTTTATGAGGTTTCTCTGGGTCTTCTTACAGTTGATTTCTAGTTTCATTCTATTATGGTCTGAAAAGATGCAGGGGATTATATCACATTTTTTTGAATTTGCTAGTACTCACTCTGTGGCCTAGGATATGGTCTATTTTAGAGAAGGTTTCATGAGCAGCTGAAAAAAAATATGAATTCAGCTGTTGTTGGGTGGAATACTCTGTATGTGTCTAGTATGTCCATTTGGTTTATGTTATTCCTTAGGTCTGAGGCATCTTTACTGACCTTTTGTCTTGAAGATCCATCTAGTGGTGTGGGAGGAGTGTTGAAGTCTCCCAATATTATTGTATTGGGATTTACCTGTGACTTAATGTCACAAAGAGTTTGACTAGAGGACATACCATGAAGAAGACATGAGGTAATGATGAAAGTCAAGTAGATTCTGGGCCTCATATTCTATATTAGAATTTGTTCCTATATTAGTAGGAACCAGAGATTTAAAAGGAGAAAATCTATGATCAAATTAACACTTAAGAGAAACACTATGCACAGTAAGGAGTGGTTGACAATGAGTAGGCGAGCACTTTAATTCCATTTATGAGGCTATTACAGAAATCTGGTCAAAATTATTTGAAATGCAATTACAGTAATGGCTGGATAAATGAAATAAATTAAGCAAAAGTTAAGGATAATAAACTTGGAGGCTTATGAAATGCACAGGTTGAGGTAGAAAGGAATCTCAATGCTTATATTTTGGCAGAGTAACAGGGTAATTGGTGGGACAATTCAAGGAAATCTGCAAAATGAATGTAAAAATGAAGGGGAAAATTATAATCAAATTAAATTTTTAGTAACAATACAATCATCCAAAAGTGATGTCCAGTGGCAGTTAGATATTAAGGTTGGGGCTCAAAAAGAGAACCGGGCTTGAAATATAGTTTTGGAAATCAGGAATAAACAGATGAATGTGATTCCCCTGAGATAATATGGTGAGTGAGAAGGGACTGTAAAGAACATCAAGGTTTAAGGGGCTGCCTTAAGAAGAATGACCCAGCCGGGCATGGTGGCGCACGCTTGTAATCCCAGTACTTTGGGAGGCAGAGACCAGAGGATCCGGGTTCGAGGCCAGCTTCAGCTCTCTCTCTCTCTTTCCCTGTCTCTCTTTCTCTCTACTTAGTGAGGCCCTCCACAACTTCATGAGACCCGGTTTCAAAATAAAGTATAAAAATAGGGCTGGGGGTGTAGCGCGGAGGTAGAACGCCCCTGGGTTTGCAAAAAAATAAAATAAAATAAAATAAAATAAAAAAGAAGAATGACCCATGAAGAAAACTTAGAAGTACATGGAGTCACAGAGACCAAGAAAATGCCAGTAGCAAATAGTCAACAATGTCTAATTATATTTAAAGGTTCTATAACATTAGGAGAAAAGTTGTCCTTTGAATAACAACAAAAGTATTAAGAGTTGCAGTGGAGAGAAGCCCATGGCAAGTGGGGAAATAATGAGAGAAAGGGCAGAACTTTCCACAGAACTTTCTAGAGTATATGATCGAGAGCCTTCAGTGATGGCTGACATGTTTGAAGGTGGAGGTACTGGAGACGCCAGGACTGGTGAGTGGTATGAGCAATGCAAAGAGTCAGGGCAGGGCCCATTAACTGGGTGATTGATGGGTAGTCTTTGGCTGAAAGGCCATGAAGAGAGAAATTCAGTCTCTTATCTTCATTCATGACACCGCTTATGTACTTCCCTCACCTTTGCAACCATGTCTTTTACAAGTATCTGATTAGCCAAGCATGGTAACACATGCCTGTAATCCTAGTACTTGGAAAGTTGAGACAGGAATTTTACAGGTTCAAGGCCAGCCTCAGAAACTTATTGAGACCCTCAGCAACTTACAGAGTCCCTGTTTCAAAAATAGAAAAAAAAAAAGTGGTGGGGATGTAGCTTGGAGTCAGAAAGAATGCCACTGGATTCAATCCCCAGAATCAGAAAAAAGAGAGAGAGAGAGAGAGTGCCTGTGACTGGCAGAGCCTAGGTCACATGACCACACAGAAGGACTTATAGGGAGTTGAATTTTGTAAACTCCCTCTTGGAAAACAGCTCATAATGAATGCAATTTACTCAAATATAGGAAGACTCTTCAAAGTCAGAGAATGAAAGTTAAAATATTCATTATACTTCCTATTATTTGAGACAAAATTTGGGGTGCTACAAGGCAAGTCAGGAATAAATGCTAGTTTAGGAGTTATGTCAACTGAAGTTCAATGTAGTCATGGAGATGCTGAGGGTGAAAATTGAAGTCCAGAAAAATATGATCTCAAATATTGACAAAATCCAGGAATATGGAAAGGATTAGAATTCTGCTGGTAGGGATTTATGGCTAAAAGTGTGGGCATGGATAACACCAAGAAAGGAGAGAGTGAGAATGACAGAAGAAAAACTTTAAGGCCAGAATATTGGAGGATGCCTTATCTTGAAAAGCTAGGTGAAACAAAAATAGGATTTTGAAAAAAATATTATGATAAATAGAGGATAAATTCATATCAACCAAAAGTAGACAGTATTTTAGAATAGATCAATGTATAACAGTTCAAAAGCAGTAGAGTAGTCAAAAAAATAAGGGGTAAATTTGGATTTTGAGAAATTATTGAAGACCTTAAAGAGACAATAGATAATTCTCGTTGGATCACTAAAGAGTAATTACTATGGGTTTTCACACAGGTCCTCCAGGAAGTAGACACTAAGACAGGATTAAACATTCAAGGATTTTACCAGGGAAATGCCTGTGAAAGATAAGTAGGAGAGTCATGAGACAGTGATGCAAGGCTTACCCAAGTGAGGAAGGGAAGGAGAGAAGGAAAGCAGAAGCTCGCAGATGCCTGTGCGGCCCAATGAAGGCTCAGCAAAGCCCTTACAGGATCTTAAAGACAAAGTTGGCCATCATAGGAATCTTGTAATTTCCAGGAATGACCTTGTCTTAGTATTGCTGTTGTACTCAGTTGCTGCCTGAGATCAGTGACTCATAGGAAACTTGGTCAGGTCTTCTCCATGCCATTAGTGCTCTGCAAGAAGTTCTCATGGAGAACACACACCATAGGAGAATGAGAACAGTCTGGAGGTAAGGCATGTCTAAAAGCAAAGGAAGACATGAGAAGGCTATTTGAGAAGGCTGAGCAGGCAAACTCTATTATGATGTTTGTGATTAAATAGTATTATATTACCTGTGATACTTAGCATTCTGAAGATGTGAGTGTTACAGGTACTTATGTACTGTCTACAGAGTCTACTCGTTATACACAGAAATGCCAGCAGAAAATTGATGAGCTATCGTTCCATTATTGATCAAAGAGCAGGAAGCCAAAGATACAGATGGAGCAGTGAGTCTGGGTGAGTAAGAGAGAGAGTTTAACCTCAGTTACACCAGTGTGAGAAAAATATAGAAGAGGAAATAATAAGAATTTAAATGGAGATAAGGAAAAATAAATTGACTTCTTCAAATTAGGAAGCAAATTTACATATATATATAGTGAGGGTGGAGCTTGAGCCAAGAACAAAATGTGTTCCTCATAATGTTGGGGACATTTACTTGGTAAATGAAGGAACCATCTCTTGGTTAAAGAAGGCATGTCTGTGAAGACATGCACATAAATCAAGAACATGTCCTTGGAATGAATGGTGTGTGATTCTCCAGCATAGATCAGCAGCCTAAAGACTCCAGAAAGAGGATTAAAATGTTGGAAAGAAAAGATAATTAGGAAAGTGATTCTAAACTGATATTGAGAATTTAAATGGAATGTGTCTACATTTGAGAAGGCAAGTGGAAGGGTAGCCATAGCAGTGGACTATATAAATTTTGGACCTTAGACAATATAGTTGTTTCTTGGTATCCACAAGGGACTGGTTTCAGGGAACCTTAGATACCAAAATCCATGGATGCTCATGTTTCTTATATAAAGTGACAGGGTAATTGCATATAGTCTATGCACATCCTCCCATATAGTTTAAATTATCTCTAGATTAATTTTAATACTTAAATATAATATATGTAAATTCTATATACATAATTGAACTGTATTGTTTCAAGATTAACAAGAAAAGAAAGTCAATTCATGCTCAGTACAGATGTAAAATTTTTTCTTAATATTTTTACCTGTAGTTAGTTGACTCCATGTATATTGGACCATAGATACTGAGGAAAAAACTGTACATAATTAATATTTTTAAAATGTTATTTTCCTTTTTATTTTTGTCTAGGGTATTCTTCAGTATTCTATTTTCTTGAATATGTTCAACTTTAATATGTACAAACAAAATATAAAATCAGTATCTGAGAGTCTTAATATTACAACAATTATTAAATTCTGCTTTTCTTAGGAGAATTGGAATTAATGGACTATATGATTTGTAAATTTAGGTTAAACACATTTGCCATCTGTCCACCTGCTATCTCTTCATTAGATTACCTGAAAATAATTCATGTGTGGTTAAAGGAAATACAGCCTTAACCAGACATTGTAGTGCATGCCTGTAATCCTTCTAACTAGGGATACTGAGACAGGAGGATCCCAGGTTCAAGGCCAGCATGTGGTAACTTAGGGAGACACTGTTTCAAAGAAAAAATAAAATAGTGCTGGGGGTATAACTCAGAGGTAGAATGCTCCTGTGTTCGTTCCTCAACCCCCCCCCATACATACATACACAGAAAAGGAGGAAGAGAAGGAGAAAGAGGAAGGGGAGAAGGAGGAGGAGAAGGAAGAGAAGGAGAAAGATGAAGAGGAGGAGGAGGAGAAAACAGAGCCTTTCAAGTCCAGAAAAGTAGTTCACAACTTATCAGATGGGTAGAGATATGGCGGTAGCAGCCTTTATGCCAGCAGCAAAACTCTGCAGTGGTGTCACATACATGGTAAACAAAGAATGGATTTTTCTCATATAGATGTGATCATAAGAGAGTGATCAAGACTGCCTCAGTTTCTATGCTAGTTGATTTTTCTTTACTTTAGGGCTTCCTGCTCAGACCCCAGGCTTGCAGCAACTGTTCCCCTGAAAAGAGGTTGTTGGGATGCAGAGCTGAGGCCATGCCTACACATATTAGCTGGTCAAAAAGCATTCCTGTGCTATAAATACGCTCATCACATAATGCAGAGCACACACTGAAAGACCACCAGCCTCAGACTGCACTGCGGTGGTAGGAGGGAAAACTATTCATAAACCATTTGCTCTGTAAAATATCTTTCAGGTTAGAAGGTCCCTGACTATTCAAAATATACATCAGCAAGAAGATTCTGACTAGAAAATATACCTGCCTGCTCCAAGGTAGCTCTCCTCTGCTCTCTTGGCAAATTATTACACTAAAATGTTGTAACTAAAAACCATATTGTAGATTCCATATTAATTTTGTACCCTTGTTTTACATTTATAAATGAGTTTTATCTCATTGCTATGTCACTTTATGAGTTATTTTTGTTTTATTTTATGCAACCTATTGGAAATTACTTTCAGGCTGTGTTACAATAGTCTTTAGAAAGCATCTTTATATCCCTCAGAACATACAAATTGAATAGCACTTTCTAGAAGGTTAACTTCAAGCTTCTCCCGGTCCCCATTTCACTTAATCCTTTCCCACATTAAGGTCTAAAATCCATTATAGATCACCTCTGGCAATAATCAACTTTGCATTTGATTTTCTCCAGATCCTTTGAAATCTCCACTAAAAGATGGCATCAAAAATGGTTTAGTGCCTGAGTGCTCTGATAAAAAATCTTTACTACTAGCAATCGTGATTACACTTACTATTATTACTTGCATGTATAGAGCATTTTTGGTATTCCAGGCCCCAGGCCAAGCTCCTTACATGCATTTCCATCTCTTGACCAAATGAAGTACATACAATTATTAGCCTGATTTTATTACTGCAAATCCAGTGCCCAGAGAGAGACTAAATACATCGCTTAACACCTTAAAACTGGCAGAGGTAGGAGTCACATGCAGATAGGTTGAATTTCACAATGTGAACTTCATGCCCCTATTATCCTGAGTAGGATGTGAAAAAAAATGAACAGCGGTAAAGATGTTAATACATGTGTTGTGTTGAGAAGAAATCACTCAAGAAATAAAACATTCCTCACACTATACAAATCTCTTTATTTAGTGTGAAATATTAAGTCCTAAGGATTGTGATCAATTTTGAATTTTTAAAAGGTAAGCATGTGTTTGGGGAAGTAACAGTTCTTCTAATTCAAGTCAATGACCCTTAGTAAAGAATGAGTTCCTAGCAACTGTGTTTTAGCTTCTTTGTCTTTTAGAAAACCTGAAGGTTGTTCTCCTGTGGGAATATCCTGTCTCAGGAATATCCTTTCCTCCAAACCGTCTATTTATTTGGAATTTGTACCACCTTAACTACCACATTTGTCTGAATTCCCAGCTATGAAGCACTGGTGTTTATTCCTGCTTCCCCAGTCCTTCTAGTAGACTAGGAAGAACCCTACATTAATTGTAGCTGGCAAAGGGTGGGGGGTGCCCAAACCAAGCATTCTTTGGCTGACTTACTTGGCTATTAATTTTTCCCATCTTTTTTAATCCTCATGCTCTATTTATGCAATAAAGTTGGATAAAAGGATGATAAGTGTGGCTCTCAGGGAATAACAAAGATTCATGAAAAAATAAAAGTCAGGGAAACTTTACCCCCCAAGGAGCACAATAATAACTTTTCAATTCAGAATGGAGGGTTTCACATTATTATTAGTGAATAGAATTCATACTGACAAATCAAAGTAGCCGGTGAGAAAAAAGGCCTTGGCTGCATTCTATTGATATGACCCTAACATCCTGGAGAACCAAACTAACGTGCTATTTCTAACCTGAATGCTCAACTGAATATGCTCAATCCCTTAGAAATGCAAACCAATGAAGCTATTCTATAATGACAAACAGGACAAGCTTTCTACAGACACTGAAAATGATGCCTATTTTACTTCTGATATTCACTATTATATTTTGTTGTGTTCATCAGGGAATCAATGAGAGGGAGAAACAGAGAAACAGCTGGTTTTTTTTTCTTTCTCAATCTTCTCAAATATCTTCTAAGTGTCCTAGAACAAGTCCATGATGTCTAAGGTCCGGAAGAAAAACAAACAAACCAAAAACAATGGGATTAAAATAAAGAGTTGTTAAAGGAAGACAATATTGATCTGGAAGTATTTTGAGAAAAAAATTCCCTAAAAGCTCTTTCATTTAAATTATTGTCGACAAAACTTTAAAAACCTTTTTCCTTAAATCCATTATTAGAAAGTATGTGAATTTCACAAATCTTATGGAATTTTATGAGTATATCTCAGAGCGAGGGTCAGACTCAACAGGTCTGTCAAGATGGACAATAAAACTGAGTTAAAAACTTTACACTAGTGTGTGTGTGTGTGCGTGTGTGTGAGCGCACACACACACACACACAC
>PVJS01035674.1:0-20871 GCA_004027185.1 Glis glis | reverse complement strand
TTTTGGTGGTACTGGGGATGAAACCCAGGGGCATTCTACCTCTGAGCTACACCCCCAGCCCTTTTTTTTTTTTTTTTTTTTTTGCGGTACCAGGGATTGAACGCAGAGGCATTCTACCTCCGCGCTACGCCCCCAGACCTATTTTTTATACTTTATTTTGAAACCGGGTCTCACGAAGTTGCGGAGGGCCTCACTAAGTAGAGGGAGAGAGCGAGAGATCTGAGGCTGGCCGCGAACCCGGATCCTCCGGTCTCCGCCTCCCAAAGTACTGGGATTACAAGCGTGCGCCACCACGCCCGGCCCCCAGCCCTATTTTTTATTCTTTATTTTGAAACAGGGTCTCACTAAGTTGTGGAGGGCCTCACTAAGTAGCTGAGGCTGGCCGTGAACCCGGATCCTCTGGTTTCAGCCTCCCAAGTACTGGGATTACAAGCATGCACCACCAGACCATTGGAATCTCTTCTGAGTCAGAGTGCAAACCACCAATTTGGAAGGAAGCAGTTAAACTGGGCGTGGTGGCACATGCTTGTAATTTCAGTATTTGGGAGGCTGAGATCAGATCGCAGATTCGAGACCAGCTCAGCAACTTAGCAAGACCCTGATTCAACATAAAAAATAAAAAGGGCTGGGGGTATAGCCCAGAGGTAGGACGCCCCTGGGTTCAATCCCTAGTACCAAAGAAAAGAAAAGAAAGGAAGCACATAGCTGGCCTTTTCCCACACACCAGGGCAGGGAACATCTGCAGTGACAGTGGCCAGGCTCAGTGCTGAACCGTCAACCCCTCTGTGTGCCTGTTATCACCTGCCTTCCCACTTCCACTGCCATGCATCCAGCCCACAGGTCAGGAACAAGTTTTGTGTATCCAGATAAATATCTTGATTTCTGCTATAGCCAGGAAAATTTAGGTAGGGTAGAAATGCTTTGAAAAGTTCATAGGTAGAAGGAAAATGTGCAGCTGTGTTCAGCTACCAGGCTCTCTTCCATTGCCGTCTTGTGAAGGAGACGAAGGACCCTCCTTCTATTCTTTAGAATCCCTCAGAATCGAGACTGCTGCCCAGATCCTTTTCTGATACATGGCTACCCTACAAAATAGGCCTATTTGTATTCTTTTCCTCAGTTGTTCATCCTCGTCATCTAGTTTGGGGATTTGCAGCTTCCCAGGGGAGTGCTGTGTTTGCAGCTTCTGGAGGCCAGGAGACAAGGGCAGACTTCACTGCGTGATGGCTTCCCGGGTCTGGGAGGAATCACCCCTTCTTTGGATTTACTTTATTCCAGCTGTTCTATGAGCAAGTCCCACGTTTCCCACATCAGCTCTCCGTGATTGATCCCCGACCACGTGACCCACCCTGTCTCCTTCGGTGTGTGTGTCCCTGTGATGGTGTCTGTGCTGCTTGTTACTGTGGTGAATGGTGTAGGGTTTTGGTGTTTGGGTTTTAAACTAACTCTCGCCTGTCTTTTTCCTCCTGCGCTCACCCACGCTACCCCACTCTGCCTCTCAGATCTTGCAGTTTTCAAGGAACGACTTCGAATGCTAACAGTAGGAGGTATGAAAATAACGAGCCTTTCACCATTCTGGAGTTGAGGACTTCATTTGAATAGGATGTGCAACTTTCCCTAGCATGTGATTTGGGGAAAGTTGACACAACTTCTGTTAGTGTTTTAAAATTTTGTTAATTGTTTTGAAATACATTTTCCCCTTCATTTAGTTATTAACCAGCAAGTCGAGCTATGTATTGGTGTCATTTTGTTTCTGTTCATTTTGTGTTTTGAAGAACATTTTCCATCGTCACGTGCATTTCGCCATTGCTGCACCATGGCCTTCCATCTTCAGCATAGTCCGCCTTTAGCTCCTGCTGCAGCCAGCTGGGCACTGAGGCCACATCGGCTCTGCATGATGGCTTGTCCTGTCCTCCCACAGTCTGTGCTGACTTTGGCTAGACTCTTGATTCTTCCAGATTCTGCTCCCTGGACATTTTGGACAAGATTTCCAAAATGTTTCATGTTTGAAGAACAAATGAAGTATTAATTTAAGAAAACTTTCTGGAACCCCTTCATGACCCTTGGTTCTGGGCAAAGCACCTTTGAGGAATCCAGAGTTGAGGTCCTGGGGCCCTCGGCCTGCTCTCATCTGTCCCTGCCCCGGCACCCAGTTTCATTCTTCCACTCTATTCTTCTCTAAAGAGACTTCTTCCCCTGTCTTACTCCTAATATCTGTGAGACTCTACTTTTTAAGTAAACTTTTTATTTTGAGATAATTATAGATTCACGTGTAGTTGTAAGAAATAAAAGGGTAATCTCATGACTTTTAGTCCCTTTCCCCAGTGATGCCAGCTTTAAAGCTGCAGAGCACATCCTCCCAGGACAGCACATCAATGCAGTCCAGACCCAGGATCTCTTCCTTCCCGCTCCACATGCCACGCTTAACCCTCACACCCATGCTGCATTGTCATTTCTGTAATTTCAGTGTTTCAGGAATGCTATACAGATGGAATCACAGTACGTAGCTTTTGGGATTGGCATTTTTTAGTCAGCATAGTTTTCTAGAGATGCACTCAGGTCGTTGGTGTGTGTCAACAGCTTGTCCTTTTATTGCTGAGTAGAATTCCATGGTATGGATGGACTGTAATTTAGTTTTAACTATTTGCCTGTTGATAGACCTCTAGAGTTTTTCCATTATTTGGCGAACAGGATCTTTTGTGAAGCAAAAACTTTTAATTCTGATGACGTCCAGACCAAGTTTTCTCTTATGTATTGTGCTTTTATTGTCAACTCTAACTCTTCCCATACGCCTAGATTCCAAAGATTGTCTCCTCGTATTTTTCTAAAAGTTTTGTAGTGTGTGTTACACATTTAAGTCTGGGATCCATTTTTAGTTTCTGTACAAGATAAAAATTTTAGATTGAGGTTCTCTTATTTATTTATTTTGTACATAGATGTGGAATTGCTCTGGCACCGTTAGCTGAAAAGTCTGTCCTTTCTTTATTGAGCTGCTTTTGTAGTCTTTGTCAGGAATCAGCAGGACTTATTTGTGTGAATCTATTTCTGTGTTTTCTATTTTCCCTTAATTTTGTGTCTGTCTTTTCACCAGTACCACACTGTCTTAATTACTGTAGCTACTGAACTTTATTTTCCCTTTTCAAAAATGTTTTGGCTATTCTGGGGCCTTTCTCTTTATAACTTTTTAAATAAGTATCTATGTTTACATAAAACCTTGCTGACATTTTAATAGGGATTGTATTAAACTTATTGAGAAGTGTTCCTCATTTTCTGGAAGAGGTTATACAGAATTGGTTTTAATTTTTTGAATATTTGATAGAATTTGTCAGCAAAACCCTCTGGGCTTAGAGATTTCTTTCTCTTTTTTTTTTCCCCCTTTTTGGTACTGGGGATTGAATCCAGGGGCATTCTACCTCTGAGCTACACCCCAAGCCCTATTTTACTTTTATTTTGAAAAAGGGTCTCGCTAGGTTGATGAGAGTCTCACTACTTGCTGAGGCTGTCCTCGAACCTGTGATCCTCTTGTCTAAGTAGAGAGAGAGAGAGAGAGCTGAGGCTGGCCGCAAACCCGGATCCTCCGGTCTCCGCCTCCCAAAGTACTGGGATTACAAGCGTGCGCCACCACGCCCGGCTTCCTTGTCTTTTTGATATCCGGAGGGTCTATGGTAATATCTTGTTTCATTCCTGATGTTAATAAATTGTTTTTTCTCTTCACTGTACCTGGCTGGTTCACATATTTTGTAGCTCTCTTATTTGGTGTATGCACATTTAGGATTGCTATTTTTCATTTTTCTCAGTAGATTGATTTTTTTTTCGTGGTCCTAAGTATGGTACCCAGGAGCATTCTACCTCCAAGCCAATCCCCAGCCCCATTTTTTTTTTTTTTTTTTTTTTGCAGTACCGGGGATTGAATGCAGGGGCGTTCTACCTCCACGCTACACCCCCGGCCCTATTTTTTATACTTTATTTTGACACCAGGTCTCACGAAGTTGCGGAGGGCCTCACTAAGTAGAGAGAGAGAGAGAGACAAGGAGAGAGAGAGAGAGAGCGAGCTGAGGCTGGCTGCGAACCGGATCCTCCGGTCTCCGCCTCCCAAAGTACTGGGATTACAAGCGTGCGCCACCACGCCCAGCATTCTTTTATTTTTGAAACAGGGTCTCACTAAGGTGCTGAGGCTGGCTGCGAATCTGCAGTCTTCCTGGTCTCAGCCTCCCAAGTACTGGGATTACGAGCGTGTGCCACCATGCCTGGCTAGATTGATCCTTTTATCATGATGAATTGTCCCTCTGTGTCTCTAATTTGTGTGTGTGTGTGCATGTGTGTGTGTTGCTGGGGATTGAACCCAGGGGCATTCTACCTCCTAGCTCCACCCACAGCCTTATTTTATTTTTTTATTTGGAAACAGGGTCTTACTAAATTGCTGAGAGCCTCGCTAAGTTGCCGAGGCTACCTTCAAACCTGTGATCCTCCGGTCTCAGCCTACCAAGTACTGGGATTACAGGTGTGCGCCACCCCGCCTGACTTCTAATTATTTTTGTCTTATATTATTAATATACCCTGCTTTTTTTTTTCTTTCTTTCTTTCTTTTTTTTTTTTGAGGTACCAGGGATTGAACCCAGGGGCATTGTACCTCCACGCTACGCCCCCGGCCCTATTTTTTATACTTTATTTTGAAACCGGGTCTCACGAAGTTGCAGAGGCCTCACTAAGTAGAGAGAGAGAGAGAGAGAGAGCTGAGGCTGGCTGCGAACCCGGATCCTCCGGTCTCCGCCTCCCAAAGTACTGGGATTACAAGCGTGCGCCACCACGCCCGGCTTACCCTGCTTTTTTTTATTACTATTTATATAACATTTTTTCTATCCTTGTATTTTCAAACTGTCTATATCATATTTGACATGGTTTTCTTGTATACAACCATATAATTAGGTCTCAGGTTTTTTTGTTTTAACCTATTCTGCCAATTCTTGTCTTCTATTTGGTATATTTAAATCATTTATATTTAGTGTAATTATTGGTATGTTAGGGTTTAAGTTTGCCATTTTATTTGTTTGTAGTTTTCATTTCTTTGCTTTTATTTCCTGTCCTGTGGATTTTTATACCCATATTTTAAAATTGCACTTTTACATATTTATATATAGTGTTTTTTAGTATGTCTCTCTGTATAGCTTTCTTACTTGCTCTAGGTATTCCATTATATAGACGTATCACAGTCTACTGGTATTATCATTTTGCCAGTTCAGATTAAGTATAGAAACCCTACCTACTTTTATATCTCTTTGCCCTTCTCCATTTGTAATATGTTTGTCTTAAATATTTCCTCTATATGCATGTGGAACCACATCAGACAGTATTACACATTTGCTTCAATCACCAAATAATTTACCAGACCCAAGAAGAAAAGGAGTATCTGTTGTATTTACCCACATTTTTCCTTCTTTGTGTTGTTTCATCCTTTCCGTGGTGTGTGTGTGTGTATGTGTCTGTGTGTGTGTCTGTGTGTTTATGTTGCTGGGATTGAACCCAGGGGTTCTCTACTACTGAACTACATCCCCAGCCCTTTTTATTTTTTTATTTTAAGATGGTCTCGCTGAGTTGTTGAGGCTGTTCTCAAATTTTTGATCCTCTCGTTTTACCCTCCCATGGCTCCTTCTTTATTGTTTCCTTTCTGTTTAAATGAGTTCCTTTGGTCATTCTTGTAAGGCAGATCTGCTAGTGACAAATCCATATTTTAATTTTCATTTGCCTGAGAATTTCTTGATTTCTCTTTCACTCCTACAGGATTTTTTTCTTTTTTGGAGGGGATCACTGGAGATTGAACCCGGGGGCATTCTACCTCGACCTACACCCCTAGCCCTATTTTATTTTTATTTTGAAACAGGGTCTTACTAGGTTGATGACAGTCTCACTATTTGCTGAGGCTGTGCTTGACCCTGCAATCCTCCTGTCTCAGCCTCCCATGTCATGGGATCACATGTGTGCACCACCATGCCCAGCTTCCTACAGGATATTTTTGGATGTAGGATTCTGAGTAGACAGAATCCATTTCTTTCAGATATTGAAAAGTGTGCCATGAGCTGGGCGTGGTGGCACACACTTATAATCCCAGTACTTGGGAGGTTGAGACAGGAAGATCGCGTGAGGCTTTCCGCAACCTAGTGAGACCCTGTTTCAAAATAAAGAATAAAATAGGGCTGGGGGAGTAGCTCAGAGGTAGAATGCCCCTGGGTTCAATCCCTAGTACCACACACAGAAAAAAAAAAAGTGTGCCACTTGCTGGGTGTGGTAGCACACACCTCTAATCCCAGCTACTTGGGAGGCTGAAGCAGGAGGATCCTAAGTGCCTGGGCGACTTACTGAGGCCCTATCTCAAAATAAATAAAGGGACTGGGGATGTAGCTCAGTGGTAGAGCACTTGTCTAGCATTTTCAAGGCCCTGGCTTCAATCCCTAGTGCCGCAAAAAAAGAATAAGAAAAAAAGAGTGTGATGCTTCCAGCCTCTGGGGTTTCCGATCATGTCCTCTGTCATTCCGATTGACTTTGCACTACAGGTGAGGTGTCACCTTGTGATGGCTGCTTTCAGGACTTTCTCTGTTTTAATTTTCAGAACACTGTGATGTGTTTTAGCACGGATTTCTTTGGGCTTATCCTGTGGATTCACTCAGCTTCTTGAATCTGTGGATTTGAGTCTTTTGCTGTATTTAGCAAGTTTTCGGCCATCATTTTCTGAGTACCTTTTTAACCACCCTCTTTCTCTTCTGGAATTTGATCCACATGTATGTGAAATCTTTTATTACAATGTCACAGTTTTGTGAGGCACTGTTCATTTTTTGCTTTTTTTCTTTGGATTAATTAGTTTCAATTCTTCCATCTTCCAATTTAGATTCTCTACCTTTCATTCCTCCAAGGAGCGAGAGAGAGAGAGTGTGTGTGTTTTGTGGGATTGAACCTGGGGTGTTCTACCTCTGGGTTGGACCCCCATCTCTGTTTTATTTATTTATTTATTTTTTGCGGTACCGGGGATTGAACCCAGGAGCGTTTTACCTCCAAGCTACACCCCTGGCCCTATTTTTTATACTTTATTTTGAAACCAGGTCTTACAAAGTTGCGGAGGGCCTCACTAAGTAGCTGAGGCTGGCCGCGAACCCGGATCCTCTGGTCTCCGCCTCCCAAGCCCAACCTCTGTTTTATTTTTATTTTGAAACAGGGTCTTACCAAGTTGCTGAATGTCTCATTAAATTGCTGAGACTGGCCTCAAGTCTGTGATCCTCCCATCTCATCCTCCCAAGTACCAGGATTGCAGACATGATAGTACTTGTTGGGTGTGTGCCACCATCCCCAGGGAGCTTTTATCTATTGATCTTTTTTTTTGTTTTTTTTTTTTTAATTTCTACTAGGTCCTTCTTTATAAGTTTAAGTTTTTCTTGAGGCTGGCTGGCTTTATTTTTTCTTTTTTTGTGGTACTGGGGATTGAACCCAGGGGCATTCTACCTTTGAGCTACACCCCCAACTCTGTTTTATTTTTATTTTGAAACAGGGTCTCACTAAGTTGCAGAAGGACTCACTAAGTAGCTAAGACTGACCACAAACCTGCAATCCTTCTGTCTCAGCCTCCTAAGTACTGGGATTACAGGTATGCGCCTGACTGAGGCTTTCTACTTTTGTGACTCAGTATTTTTTTTTTTTGTCACTATCATGTTGATAAGTGCTCGTTTAGCCGGGCATGGTCGCACATGCTTGTAATCCCAGTACTTTGGAGGCTGAGACAGGAGAATCGCAGGTTCACTGTCAGCCTCAGCTACTTAGTGAGGCCTTCCGCAACTTAGTGAGACCCTGTTTCAAAATAAAGAATAAAAAATAGGGCTGGGGGTGTAGCTCAGAGGTGGAATGCCCCTGGGTTCCATCCCCAGTACTGCAAAAAAAAGTGTCCATTGAAGTCATTTTGTGATGGCCCCATTAAAATTCTAGGTAATTCTAACGTGTGTTATCGTGATGTTGCTATCTATTATAGTTCAACAGTGGCCCCTGAAGAGCTCATAAATTGGTGTATGGAGTTGATGTAATTGAGCTGTCATCAGAGTTGTAATCGCAATTACAATGGATTTATCTGGGTGGTGGCCTGTACCAGTAGGGTGTGGCTGGAGGTGGGTCCCTGGGGGTGTGACCTTGGGGGTTATATATGGTTCTTCCTCCCCTTGATCTCTCTTGTTTATGATGTGAGAGCAAAGCCTTGCTCTCTCCCTCTCTCCACTTCCCGCCACCATGACCTGAGATCCGCGGTCCCCGGCCTCACCATGGACTGAACCCAAAACCGTGAGCTAATAAATCTTCCTTCCTCTGAGTTATGTGGTCAGTTCTTGAGGTTATATCTGTGAGAATGCTGACTAAGACACTGTGTATTAAATATCAATTCTCATTCAATCTGAGCTATTCCTATTCTTACTGTGAGTGATTTTTAGTAGAATTAGGATGTTTGGGGAATTAGGAGGATCAGGATCTCGTTTAAACTTTTTGGACAGAGCTGTGATGAGGGAATAGGCAGGCACTACCTTGTTCCCACAGGTGGCTGTGGGAGTTGGCTCATTACAGAGGAGAGGGCTTGGTTGGGCCTTTTCTGTCACTTTGGGGTGGAGGTTGGAGCTTCAAAGGGCCTGGTGAGTGTGGAAATAGGGACACGGTGTTTTCCGTGGCTTTTGCCTGGTTAGGGCAGTAATTCTTTAAAATGTTTCTGTATTGCTAGGCTGCACCCCCCTTCCTGGTCCTTTGAATAAAGAGAGCTTTTGTGGGGTGTTTGTTATCTCCAGCTCTTAGAGTTCCTGAGCTGCTGGTTCTTCTGAGCTATGTCTGGAGGAACTCAAGGATCTCCCTGGCTGTTCTGCCTCCTTTCCACCTTTCAGGGGGTTAGCTTATTTTTTTTTTGTGTGTGTGTGTGTGGTACTAGGGATTGAACCCAGGAGCATTGTACCTCCAAGCTACACCCTCAGCCCTATCTTTTATTCTTTATTTTGAAACAGGGTCTCACTAAGTTGCAGAGGACCTCACTAAATAGCTGAGTCTAGCTGCGAACTTGTGATCCTCCTGTCTCAGCCTCCCAAGTGCTGGGGTTACAAGCATGTGCCACCACGCCCGGCTGACATGAATACGTTTAATTTCTCAAATGACTGAAGAGCTAGAAGTGGGACCAGCAATTCTGAGGCCCAGCAGTATAGCCCAGGAACTGTGAGTTCAAGTATTAGAAGTAAAGGACTGTCACATGCTGAGTCCCCTACTTCCCTACTTCCATCAGTTCTGCATGCTCAGAGAATGTAACAAATACATAATTCTCATCTGGAGGCATATACCTGTCTGGTTAATTTCACAATCCAAATGTTTTCTCAACAAAATATGTGCTGTTTTAGCTGGGCACAGTGGCTGCAAGCCTGTAATCCCAGCTACTGGGAGGGCTGGGGCAGAAGGTTGCAAGTTTGAGGTCAGCCCCAGCAACTTAGCGAGACCCTGTCATAAAATAAAATAAAATAATAAAATGACTGGGGATGTAGCTCAGTGGTTACAGCACTTGTCTAGCATGTGCAGCGCCCTGGGTGTAAACCCCAGTATGGCTAAAAAAAAAAAGTCCTAAAGCATTAGATAAATCATATAGTTCCCAAACCCCACTTGACTTGGAGTCACCTGGGGAGAGTCCTGGGTCACCCAAGACCAACCAAATCCGAACTGGCACTGGAGCCTGGAAACTGCATTTCCACAAATCCTCCCAGAGACTCATGTGCTCGGTTCTGTTTGCAAACTACTACAGTAATTCTGTAGTGGAGGTTTATGTCCCATGGCAGCTCTTGCTCACATTCAGTTTGGCCAGGACACAATATTTCATCTCATTCAGTCGAACGTTGGAGACTTCCCAGAGTGCTTGTTTACAGGTTTACTTTTCATGCCTGAATCTGAGAAAGTATCCAAGTCCTAATGACTTGCACTGTGCCCTTTGTCCTTCTTGAGTTCATAGATGGTTACAGGGTAGGTACCATTTGGTAGTCTCCTTCAATAATGACAAAACAAGCATGGAGTGCCAAAGAAAGAACCCTTCCATTGTGTCTCTTATCATCTTGAAATGTGCTTTCGGATGAGGAGGCACACTCCCTGTATCGAGTGCTCCAGCAGGCATCAGTGAGTCTTGCTGAGTGATTGGAGTGGAGAGGGAGGGTAGACATGTGGCTGGAGCATTGTCTGCAGAACGCACTTGGGACCACACTTCATGGATCCCAGAAAGTAAAGCTGTCCTTGATCCCAGGCCGGGCTATTGACCCTGCCAGTGCTGCCCTGTGTGGCCCTGTCCTGCAGTTTTCCCACAGGCTGCTGAGCTACTGGTGACTGTTTTTCCCCCACTTCTTAGTCTCCAGCTCTTTTTCACTCACACGTACACATATTACTGTTATATAACTCATATATGATCTGCTGTTCTCTATCAATTACTCATTTCCTACTTTAATTCCCTTCTTAACTCTTGATTTGCTTTTTGATTGACTTCCTCGGTGACTTCTCACAGCCCTCTCTTCCTACCCCCAAAATTGATTTCTGTCTTTGGGGCCTTGAAATAAATTTATCTCTAAACTATGAATAATTGGCACACTGGACTAATATGTGCATAATAGCTTTATTCTGGTTTACCCAGGACACCCAGTAATAGTCTCAGCTCCCATTTATTGCTAAAATTTCTATTTCTGGCTGTAAATTTATCAGGGTTTTTTTTATGACTTTTTCTTCTCTTTTTGCTCCCCTGGGGCCTCCCTCCCCTTCCTATCAACTGTGGGCCCTGCGTGGCTATCCCCTGCCCCTGGTTACCTGCAGGGTTCTATGGCCTGGATGAGTCTGACCTCGACAAGGTCTTCCACTTGCCCACCACCACTTTCATCGGGGGACAGGAGTCAGCACTTCCTCTGCGGGAGATCATCCGTCGGCTGGAGGTAAGAACACTGTACAGTCAGTTTCTAGAATAATGTAGCAGATTCCCTAAGAACCCACATTGATAGGATGCCCTCAAGACCAGTTTCCCCCCCTTCCCTTGGTCCTATATTTTTAAAAAGTAGAAAAAGGCAACTAATTTTTCTATTTTGTAGATAAAAACCTTTTCTTTTTTGCCATAGCAAGAGAAAAAAATTCTGTGTTTTCAGATCCTAGCAGGAGGTTTATTTCAGATGCATGTTGGAGGGTCCCTTCTTGGAGTCCCTTCCACCCAAGAGACAGGCCTGGAGTCAGAGATCACTCCCTGCACTGACAGTTCCAGAGCTACGGGTGGTAGCTACTCGCTCCCTCCTTTTTTCTCTCATCCCTCTTTATATTTAGTCTCCTCCTTTCTTGACTGTTAGCACTCAGTCTGCCAGGGGACTCTTTCACATGCGTGTTAAAGACAGCGGCTACGAGCCTGGTTCTGGGGTCAGGCGGCCTGGACAAGTCTTTGCTGCCCTTGCCTGTCCGAGGGTGACTGCTGTGCCCATGTCAGAGCGGAGAATGGACTTGATGAGAGGCCCATGCCTAGTGTTAGCTGTCGCCGTCTCTTAGTGCCTCCCGTGGGGTTCACAGCTAACAGGTTCTGAACCCGTTGGTGGCACCTGATGTTCTGACACTCCAGGTAGAGCCAATGACCAGCCAGGCTCCCTGAGGGACTCCTGCCATGGCTAGATATCAACCTGGGTCCCCTAAGTTAGAATCCTCCCACCACCCAGCAAGTTAGGTTTGAATTTTTTTTTTCCTGTGTGTGTGTGTGTGTGTGTGTGTGTGTTTGTGTGTGTGTGTGTGTGTGAGTTACTAGGGATTGAACCCAGGGGCGTTCTACCTCCGCGCTACACCCCCGGCCCTATTTTTTTATACTTTATTTTGAAACCGGGTCTCATGAAGTTGCGGAGGGCCTCACTAGGTAGAGAGAGAGAGACAGGGAGAGAGAGAGAGAGAGAGAGAGAGAGAGAACGAGCGCGCGCGTGCTGAGGCTGGCCATGAACCTGGATCCTCCGGTCTCCACCTTCCAAAGTACTGGGATTACAAGTGTGCGCCACCACGCCCAGCCTTTAATTTTTTTTTTAAACAGGATCTCACTAGGTTGCTGAGAGTCTTGCTATGTTGCTGAGGCTGGCCTTGAATCTTCGATCCTCGTGTCTCAGCCTCCCATGTACTGGGACTATAGGCATGTACTGCCACACCTGGCTGAGGTTGGATTTAAAATCCTACTGGTTTCCACACTTGGCTGCAGTCAGAGATCTGAATGTCAGAAGGGTCACTTTCTGTAGAGTGTGACAGCCTCTTAGAACCTTGTCAGCATCTCAGCTTGGAGCTTTTTCACTCCTGGCCTTCCTGACTGCTGGGCTTGTGGGAACCATGCCATCAGGAGGGAGGGGTCAGCTGGAGAGGTGGAGCGCATCCTAGGTGAAACACCTTGGGGTCCTCCCATCACCTCTGCCCTGTCACCATATTGACCTTATCCTCTGGTCCTGCCCTGTTCAGCATGGGCGTCACAAGCCTATAACTATTGAACACTTGAAGTGTATAAAATGAGCCGGGCTGGGTATGGTGGCGCATGCTTGTAATCCCAGTACTTGGGAGGCTGAGACCGGAGGATTCGGGTTTGCAGCCAGCCTCAGCTAGTGAGCCCCTCCGCAACTTAGGGAGACTGTTTCAAAATAAAGAATAAAATATCAGGCTGGGGGTGTAGCTCGGAGGTAGAATGCCCCTGGGTTCAATCCCCAGTGCTAAAATAAAATAAAATGAGCCGAGTGTGGTGGTGCATACCTATAATCCCAGTGCTTGGGAGACTTGAGGCAGGATGATCACAGATTCGAGGGCAGCTTCAGCAAGTAGTGAGATTCATCAACCTAGCAAAACCCTGTTTAACAACAATGAAAAATAGGGCTGGAGGTGTAGCTCGGAGGTAGAATGCTTCCTGGGTTCATCCCCAAAAAAAAAAAAGAAGAAGAAGAAAGAAAAGGAAATGTATAAAATGTCAGAATCAGCTGGGCATGGTAACCCATGACTGAAATCCCAGTACTTCGGAAAATTAGAAAGGTCGCAGGTTTGATGTCAGCCTCATCAACCTAGTGAGACCCTCTTTCAAAATAGAAAATAAAATAGGTCTGGAAGTATAGCTCAGAGATCAAATGCCTCTGGGTTCAATTCCCAGTACCACACAAAAAAATGTCTGAATCACTTTTTCAGTATTGAAAAGATAATATGTTTGGTATATTGGGTCAAATAGGAAAATTCATCTCATCTGATTCTTCTAGGAAAACTTAAATTACTAAGGTTTATTAAGTTTAATATTAAATTGTTTGTGGCTCACATTATATTTCAGCTATTGTTGATCAGTCCTCCCATCCAAGTTGCCTGTGTGTCCCACTTAACTCCCTGCTGTCTTTCCTGTTGATCTGGTCCTGTCAGGACAGCAGTCAGGTGAAAGCCGTCTACACCTAGAACCCCTTTCACTTCCTAGGGGTTCCGGTCAGGAGCCCAGCAGCTTCTCCTCAGGCATGCTTTCTGGTTGGAGAGTTCCCCTGGGGACACCATCCCATATAAACTACAGTGTCCCCATCTCTTTCCAGGGCCCCTCAGCACCTTCCTTTTCCACATAATCAGGGGTGAGGATGCTAACATCCCCTGTGGTTAACTGCCACTGATCCTGAGTCCTTAGTAGTCGTGATTCCATGGTGTGAAGGAGTAGAGAGGCCCATAGCATGTTCAGAAACTGTCTGCCTTTCCACCAGCTGATGCCAGAGCCCAGTATTGGGCTCTGCTAGTCTGGGGTAGTTGACCCTAGATTCCACAAGGCCCAGGCCACAGAGTGCCCCAGCTTGGAATAGAGACATGTGAGCAGGGTGTGGTGGCGCATGCCTGTAATCCCAGTATGTGGAGGCTAAGACAGGAGGATCTCAGGTTCAAGGCTAGCCTCAGCAACTTAGCGAGACTCTCAGCCAACCTAGTGAGACCCTGTTCCAAAAATAAAAATAAAATAGGGCTTGGGGTGTAGCTTGGAGGTAGAATGCCCCTGGGTTCAATCCCCAGTACCACATACACACAAAAATGAGTAGAGATGTGCGTAGAACCCTCACCACCTTGCCTGGTGGTGATGCTTCATTTACATGTGATTTGTGTGGTTTGTATGTCAGCCTGTGGTGTAATTAGAACTTAAGCTGTTGGTCACATGACATAGTGGTCATCTTGCAGTTCTTGAAAAAAATTAGAGGAAGTGCTACTTCTTGGCTTCCTAAAATTTGTCTCATTAGAGAGTAAAACTAAAGAATCAAAACTGGCTGCCCTCGTCTCCTGGGGATTGAGGGAAGGACAGTGAAAAAAGCATGGCCCACTGGCTGGGAACTGTCTCTAGATGATTGGCTAAAGTAATGCTGATAATGTTGGGAGAAACTGATTTCTAGAGACTTTAACCTACTGGTTTCCTCTGAGCTGTTAATTGTTCAATAATGGAAATTATGCTTTTCAGGCTTAAAAGGAAGAAAGTAGAGGCCTGGGCAGTGCCCCAGCACGATTTGACCTCCTCTGCAAGGCTGGGTGCAGTAGTGACGGGAGGAGTCCTCCCTGCCCAGCAGCCCTCACCAGCTGGCTCCTGGGGATGAGGAGGGTGGCTAGGGAGCCCCTTGCTGGGTATGCTGCTCACATGGACCTCAGGGAAGATGGGGCCTCTGTGACATTGGTGTTAACAGCCTATCTGGGACTGGTTTCTGTAGAAGCACACTTTCTTCTGCTAAGTAGATTGGGTCCCCACATCTGCAAAGATAAGATAGGACAGTGGACTGTTTTCAGCTCTGAGGTTAGTGACAGGATCTAATTCAATTTAAAAGTTCCCAATTTTATCATCTTAGATGTCATTAGGATATATGGTGTGGGATTAATCAAAATACTTTTTTGGCGCCGGGCATGGTGGCGCACGCTTGTAATCCCAGTACTTTGGGAGGCGGAGACCGGAGGATCCGGTTCGCGGCCAGCCTCAGCTCTCTCTCTCTCTCTCTCTCTCTCTCTCTCTCTCTCTACTTAGTGAGGCCCTCTGCAACTTTGTGAGACCCGGTTTCAAAATAAAGTATAAAAAATAGGGCCGGGGGTGTAGCGCAGAGGTAGAATGCCTCTGGGTTCAATCCCCGGTACCGCAAAAAAAAAAAAAAAAATACTTTTTTGTGTGTGGTACTGGGGATTGAACCCAGGAGCATTCTACCTCTGAACCACACCCCCATCCCTATTTTATTTTTATTTTGAAACAGGGTCTTATAGGTTGATGAGAGTCTCACTACTTGCTGAGGCTGTCCTCGAACCCATGATGATCCTCCTGTCTCAGCTTCCCAAGTACTGAAATTACAGGCATCCGCCACCACGCATGGCTATCAAAATACTTTTTTTTTTTTTTTTTTTTTTTTTTGGTGCTAGGGATTGAACCCAGGGGCATTCTACCTCTGAGCTACATCCCCAGCCCTATTTTTTATTCTTTCTTTTTAAACAGGGCCTCACTAGGTAGCTGAGGCTGGCTGCGAACCTGGGATCTTCAGTCCAGCCTCCCAAGTACTGGGATTACAAGCGTGCACCACCATGCCCAGCTTCAAAATACTTTAAAAGCCAGGCACAGTGTCACACACCTGTAATTTCAGCTACCTGGGAGACTGAGGCAGGAGGATTGCAAGTTTGAGGCCAGCCTGGACAATGAGCGATACCCTATCTCAAAATAAAAATGAAAAGGACTGGGGTTGTAGCTCAGCGGCAGAGCACTTCCCTTGTCCACCATGCACAAGGCCCTGGGTTCAGTTTCCAATACCTCACACACACACATCCACGCGTGTGCACGCATGCCAAAAAATCCTTAAATACCAGGGTCTTAGCAGCATTTCCTTTTTGTTTCTGAAGGCATGATTTTCCTTCTTTTGACTAAAATAGTGACTAGAGTGTTGTGGTCTTACTTGGAAGTTCAGGCAAAGTCTGACCTTCACTCTGCAGAGAACAGGTGTCTGACCCCAGATCTAGCAAGTCCTTTAACTTTCTATGCCAGCTGGTTTCATCTGTTGTGAAAAAAAAGTGGGGTCCCAGAAGTGAACTGCTGACCAGGAGATGGGGCTCTGGGTGCTAGGGCCATGGTGGCTGTTGTGAAAACAACAGGGAGAGAGGGGTTCTGTAAAGTCCCTGGTAACCACATCAGGGCCTGCTTCCTTTGCTACCCCATGTCCTTAGGGTTTACTTTCAGACCTGCATGCTGGGCCTCTAGGGTAGCAGCGCAGGCGGAGAAAGGGACAGGGGTTTGGGAAGGGCCCTGGGCCTCTGTAGGAGCACTGGACTCAGGAAGCCCCAAAATGAATTTTTAATGGCCCAGCACCTCCTAGAATTTACAGACCCTTTCTCTTCTCTTCCTGATTTCCTTCTCCCAGAAGCCCATCTGGTTAGGGCTACTGCCCTGCAGAGCTGGCCACCACCTCCTCTCCCACACAGTATGGTTATGGTTCGGGGCACATCTGGTCAGTTTAAAACCTGTCTCTTGTTACATGTGCAGTCATATGCTTTAGACTGAAGTTTCTGAGAGGAGTCAGTTATTTAAAAGCCAAAGTTAAAAATCTAGTCTTTTATTTTTTGGTGGTGGTACTGGGGATTAAAGCTCAGTGGTACTCTACCTCTGAGCTATACCTCCAAGCCTATTTTCAAACAGGGTCTAGCTAACTTGCCAAGGTTGGCTTCAAACTTGCCATGCTCTTGTCTCAGTCCCCCATGTACTGGAATTACAGGAGTGCACCACCATGCCCAGCAAAATCTAAGTCTTCAAACAGCCATTGAGCACGTGGCAGCATTGGGTCTTTCCTTTCAAGGATGCTGACCATGAGGACAGCTTGCCTTTCGTAAGGAAGGACCCTGTCCCACACCACAACTGACACAGTGTTTGCTGACTGCCTTGAAGATTATGGAGGAGAACTGAGGGTATTCATCAGCCTGGCCCCTGGAGAGCCTTGGAGGTTCCCAGTGTGCAATAATCCAGATCCCTGAGGAAGCACTTTATGGCCATTTTAGGCGAGCCGAGCTTGGCCTGGCACCTGCTTGGCCTCTGCTGTCTCAGTCACACCAGCTCAGGTGTGTGTGTTGGAGGAGGGAGTCTGCTTCTTCCCTGCCCTCTGGCTGAATGGGCAGTTGGTATTCACCCAGCCGTGCCTGGTTGAACATGCCCTTGCCTGTGTATGTTTGTTCAGGGGAACAAATGGCCTGCTGCCAGCACATTGGAGTGCAATTCGTGTTCACCAGTGACCTGTGTCCCCTTGTGTGTGTGTGAGACAGATGGCCTACTGCCAGCACATTGGGGTGGAGTTCATGTTCATTAACGACCTGGAGCAGTGTCAGTGGATCCGGCAGAAGTTCGAGACCCCCGGGGTCATGCAGTTCACCAACGAGGAGAAGCGGACCCTGCTGGCCAGGCTTGTGCGCTCCACTAGGTACGGGTCTGGGTGGGCCACAGAGCATAGGCTCTCGGGCCTGTGGCCCCTGTGTGGGGCATGGGCCTGTCTGCCAGAGTGAGCAGGCATGAGGGTAGACGCAGCTGCGTGCTTGGGAAAGGAGAGCCAGTTAGGTAGAGCTGGCCTTGGAAGCTCCTCTTCTCTTCTAGAAAAGTCTAGCCCTGGGACATTGTTCTTCAAGGTGCTTGGTTCCCTGTCCAGGTTTGAGGAATTCTTGCATCGGAAGTGGTCTTCTGAGAAGCGCTTTGGTCTGGAAGGCTGCGAGGTGCTGATCCCTGCCCTGAAGACCATCATTGACAAGTCGAGTGAGAATGGAGTAGACTACGTGATCATGGGGATGCCGCACAGGTACCGCCGCCCTGTGGTGCGTTGGAGGGGGCAGGGGTGTGAGTGAGCAGCTGCTCCCTCCTCCAGCACCAGGTGCATGACAGTTTCTTGTTTACCAGGTTCTTGCACCCCTGGGTCAGGATGACCACAAAATCATGTTGATTCAGACTGCTGCTTGGCTTTGTGATAAATTTTTTAAAAATGAAATGCCAATACCCTGTTCGAGGTCAAGGAGGGCTAGATGGAAGACTACTTTCTGATGTTGGGAGGCAAAGGGGCCAGGGGCTGGCAGCATTTGTGTACTTTCTGCCTTTCTACCACCCGTTGACTGCGACCTCACGTGCCCAGTGGGCAGGGGCCTGGTGCTGCCCACACTGGCTCTGGGTTAGGACTATTCTTGAGCTACAGACCAAGGAGGTGCTGTGTCTTGGGTGAAAGGAGGATGTGGAATAACCATGTTGTGGGGATCTGCTCACCCTGCCCTGTGTCCCAGGGGACGGCTGAATGTGCTTGCGAATGTCATCAGGAAGGAGCTAGAACAGATTTTCTGTCAGTTCGATTCAAAGCTGGAAGCGGCTGATGAGGTGAGACGCCTGTTTGGCAACACATCCAACATGATAAGCTCAGCCCACCTGAGAGCCCTGGCTGTGCTGGCTCCTCAGCGTGGCTTGGCAGAGGCTCAGCTCTTGGGGACCATGTATGGTTTGCCTTCTTCGTTGCAAGTGGCTGGCCTCCCCCACCTGACAGCGCCACTTTCCTCCTGCTGGGGGCAACGACATCCCTTCTGCCAGAGGATTCTGCTTGTGCCCTGGGTGGGACGATCCTGGGAAAAGGTTGTTCCATTCTCCCACATGGGGTCCTGGGAGTAGAAATCCCATCTGAAGGGCTGTCTTGACAAGTGGTCATTTCCTGGCCAACCTCAGACTTTTCATTTGCACCGTCAGGGCTCTGGAGACATGAAGTACCACCTGGGCATGTACCACCGCAGGATCAACCGTGTGACTGACAGGAACATCACCCTGTCCCTGGTGGCAAATCCTTCCCACCTGGAGGCTGCTGACCCTGTGGTGATGGGCAAGACTAAAGCCGAGCAGTTCTACTGTGGGGACACTGAAGGGAAGAAGGTGAGGCCCCCTGAAAGACAGCTCCCTCTGCCTCAGCATCCCACACTGGGCATATCTCAGAAGTTATGTTTCTGGAGTTTAAAAATATTATAAATCAGCCAGGTGTGGTGGCACACGCTTGTAATCCCAGTACGTGGGAGGCAGAGACAGGAGAATCCGGGTTCACAGCCAGTCTCAGCTACTTAGTGAGGCCCTCTGCAACTTAGTGAGACCCTATTTCAAAATAAAGGATAAAAAAATAGGGCTGGGGGTGTAGCTCAGAGGTAGAATGGCCCTGGGTTCAATCCCCGGTTCTGCAAAAAAAAAATTATAAATCAGTCGGGCATGGTAGTGCACGCGTGTAATCTCAGTACTTCGGAGGCTGAGACAGGAAGCTAGCAGGTTCAAGACCAACCTCAGCAACTTAGTGAGACTCTCAACAACCTACCAAGACTATTTCAAAACAAGATATAAAAAGGGCTGGGAGCCAGGTGTGGTGGCGCACGCTTGTAATCCCAGTACTTGGGAGGCTGAGATAGGAGGATCGCAAGTTCGCAGCCAGCCTCAGCTACTTAAGCCCTCTGCAACTTAGTGAAACCCTGTTTCAAAATAAAAATTTAAAAAATAGGGCTGGGGGTGTAGCTCAGAGATAGAATGCCCCTGGGTTCAATCCCCAGTACCAAAAAAAAAACTATAAACCAACATTGAAAGACTGGCAGTAGTAAGCCATGCATGCATGGTGGCACACACCTGTAATCCCAGTACTTGGGAGGCTGAGACAGGAGAATTGCAGGTTCACAGCCAGCCTCAGCAATGTAGCAAGGCTCTCAACAACTTAGAGAAAACATGTTTCAAAATAAAAAATAAAATAGGGCTTGGGGATGTAGATCTGAGGTAGAATGCCCCTGGAGTCAGTCCCCAGCACCACAAACAAAAAGAGTAGGAATAAAGTAGTCCTGCTTCAGACATGCTTTCTCCCAAGTTATAATCATCAGTAGGTGCGGCCGGGCATGGTGGTGCATGCTTGTAATCCCAGTACTTGGGAGGCTGAGACCAGAGGATCCGGGTTCACAGCCAGCCTCAGCTACTTAGTGAGGCCCTCCACAACTTTGTGAGACCCTGTTTCAAAATACAAGAATAAAAAATAGGGCTGGGTGTGTAGCTCGGAGGTAGAATGCCCCTGGATTCAATCCCTGGTATCGCAAAAAAAAAAAAAGAAGTAGGTGCGGAGTCGGTTGTGCCTTCACCCTGTCTAGAGGATCCAGTGTTAGTTACCATTGGTGGATAGACATTTTCATTCGAAAGAAGGAGAGTATATGCGAGGAAAAATTGTGGGTGAGCCTAAAGGAGAAGATGTAGGACTGACAGATATCAGGAGAGAATTGCAGGAGCTGCCAACGGAGGTGGCATGGCCTCAAGGGCAGATAGGGACTTGCCACAGTATTTCTCGTGTAGGACAATGAATGCTGAATATTGGTTGGCCAGCCTACTCATATGTAGAAACCCTAGTGGATTGCACCCATTTGCCCTTATTTAACCCTAGGGTAGAATTCTATTTGCAACAAATTGTATAATTCCTATTACTTAATGATAACCTACAAACCAAGTGGGTCAGCTTTCTGCTGCTATGACAAATCCCTGAGATAAACAGCTTATAAAGAGGAAAAGTTTATTTTTGGCTCATGGTTTTAGAGGTTCGGTCCATCCTCAATTGGCCACGTTGCTTTTGGGTCTGTGGCAAGGTAGAAATACCACAGTTGGAAGCTGGGCGTGGTGGCGCACGCTTGTAATCCCAGTACTTGGGAGGCTGAGACTGGAGGATCCGGGTTCGTGGCCAGCCTCAGCTACTTAGTGAGGCCCTCTGCAACTTAGTGAGACCCTGTTTCAAAATAAAGAATAAAAAAATAGGGCTGGGGGTGGAGCTCAGAGGTAGAATGCCTCTGGGTTCAATCCCCAGTACCGCAAAAAAAAAAAAAAAAAAAATA
>PVJS01035672.1:0-15622 GCA_004027185.1 Glis glis | reverse complement strand
AGTCATGGGAGGAATATCTGATCCATTTTACCCAAGCATTGGTCTCATGATATCCTGTTTCTCTTTGTATAGTTTGTCTTCTGTAGTTGCTTCAGGCTGACAAGGGTTTACTATACTTGCCTGGCCAGGGATCAAAAGTTTCATCCTAACTCACTTAAAGAAGACAGAAAGAAAGTGCCCCTTAGTTATTGAGTCAGGTCAGAAGCTAAGGGCACAGCCGCAGAAACATGAGTATCAGTAGGTGGTCTTTTTTCCTATATGCCTGAAGTTTTAATTGTGCCCTTTGTGCCAAGCCTGTCATCAGAGTTGCCACATCAACATTTACAGGCCTGATTATTTTGCTTTGCTGGTCAACAAAGCCATTTGTCTGCTTTTTGATGGTGATACAGTTGCAGTGGACATCTACAGGAACAACTGACATGTTAATTAATACATTGTACAATAACCCAGATATATTGCTGGAATTTTTTTCAGTTCTTTACCCTGGACCACCCATTGATTAGCATTTCAAACTGGAAGCCAGGTAGGTAATCTATTTTTAGCACACCATGAGTCCATATAAATATATATATGTGTATATATATATATACATATATATATATATATGTTGACTCTGGGCAGGGGTCCCTGCAACCCTCTTGGTGATGCTTCTATCCCAGATGAGCCCCCAAAATGTGGGAAATGTGTATTGGTGATAGAAACAAATACTCAAGAATCACTCAGCAACGCAAAACTTTACTTTTTGCAAAAAGGGTGTGCAACCAATAAATGCAAGCACCCCAAACAGGAATTCTGCTCGGGATTTATCCCTGATGCCATCCTTCCCTATGCCCTGATTGGTGATGGATTAGGTTCACAATTCTGCGCCATAAGCTAGTTTTAACTGACACATTATTAACTTTCTAACCTCATCTGGATACAGCACTGTGGGTTGAGAATTTCCAAAAGTTTGAGAGACAGAAGTTAATACAAGATGGGGACAGTGTATCATAAAATAGGAGGTAATACAAAATGGGGACAAACAGGGTGTTATAAAACAGAAGTTAATACAAAATGGAGATGTCTTTGTTTTCAGTTTGAAGAAAAGACCTTCTATTTCTTATATTACATATGCATCAAAATTGCAGAGAATTGATCAATAAAGGGTACCAGAGAAAAATTAACAGAAGATGACAACTAAGCAATGACATTTGCAAAATGTAGAAATAAGAGGTATTATTATTTTTAAAAAGGCAGAGGACAACAGTAAATAAGAAAGAAAAAGGTAAAATTGTCAGTGGAAAACTTGAGCAAGAATATGAAATGGCAATTTAGAAAGAGAAAAATCCAAATAAATAACTGATAAAAACATGAAGTGATGTCCATCCTCTTAGTCATTAGTGAAATGTACATTGAAACATTACAGCATTGTTTTATATGCTTAGAAATGGCAAAAAGCTCTATAACAACAATTATGAGTTTCAGATACTGTGGCAACTTCACTGGTAAGTTATCCTAGCAAGGTTTGTTGAAATTGAATATGTGTGTAACAGGAAGATTGGCAAGACCTCAGAGAAAGTCTTATCCATAGCAAGACATTTTGTAGGAAAGGATTATTGATATATTAATATATAAAATGTGTAATATTCAAGCCTCAGAATATAATGTTTCAGCCTGAGATTCTCCTCTCAACCTACCAAGTACTGGGATTATAGAGGTGTACCACCATGCCCAGATTATTTTATATTTAAATAGTAATAGATATGAAAGTATTGAGCACAAATAATATCAATGATTCTATTCCAGCCTAAAAGTAATATTTTATAGCAATTCCCTCAGATTAGTTTTAAAATTAGGGAATAGTAGACATACAATTCAAGAAAATATCTGTATCCAAACAAACCTAGGGAAGGCAGCAAAGAAAAACAATGTACTAGAGGGATTCTTACGGGGAAGTGAGTTTGGCACTAGAACATACAAGGTAAAAAGTACTTAAATATGGCAATTGCAGAGGATTTGCTTGGACTGATAATTGTGTGCTATTGACTAGTGAGTATGAATAGCTAAATTCTACTTATCTGATGGTCAGAAAGATAAACTACAAAAACACAAAGAGCTGTGTGTGTGTGTGTGTGTGTGTGTGTGTGTGTGTGAGCACATTTGTATTTATTTTGCTCTAGATCAACTCCAGGCCTTTGTAAGGTTTTTCTAAAGTACCTCCAAGTTTTCTTTTCTTTCCAACCTGTGAGAATCAGACCCTTCATTTAGTATCCAGGTAAACATGGCCTCTTCCCCATGTACATGTATTTCTGATGAAAATCTTGCCTGCTTCTCAGGTGGGTTCAAATGATAGCTCTTTGTAATGTTATCTCATCACTGCAGTTGGAAGTAACATTTCTGACCCGGATCTTTCCCATGCCTGATTTCATCTTCTTGGCCTTTCTCATTCATCTGCAGTGCCCAACTAGCCACCTTTACCTGTCTTATCATTGCCTTTATTCTCTTTGCTATGTCAACTCTCACCTTGATCTTCTGTTATTCTGCATTATATTACTCCAAAGACCAAAGGGATATTCAGTATTTCAAAGAGCATGTCATTTTCTCCTGATAGAAATGTGAGTTACTTGTTATATCCCATCTTTGCCTCTGTATCCCTACACAAACACACACATACGGCCTCATCTCCTGAATAATCAGAATGCTCCTCTCCTGCAAGGCCGGGTCAGCAGGAACGTTTCCCTGTCAAGGCAGTAAGCTCCAGAAATGAAACAAAACTTGGCATGGCTGTGGAAGAAGACATAGATCTTTGCTAAGACATTGCCACACAGAAAATGGGAGAGTATGTCAGTTAAATTTTCAGAAATGGAATTAGTGAGATAAAGGTAACTAATACTTTTAAGGTTTTTAAAAACATACTGACAGGTGCCTTTTCAGTGGGGTTTATAAGTAATGGGTACCCACTTTCATTAATATAAATGTACTCTTTCCCCTTCTACCAACTGACACTGCTATGTGTGTATTAAATATAAGCCTATCATGTCATAGCATTATTGTACTAATTTTTATCTGATTCCTCATGAGAGTGAATCTTTTAGTTTCCATATGTATGTTAAAATGCTCTATTTCCATTTGGGGTACTTATGCTTTTATACCCATTGCTAATGTATTTACTGGAGCCTTTACATATTTATTGTTTCCTTTTTAGAATTTAGTTCTTTATTGCATCTGGAGTGTATTCTGAGGAATAGTCTAATAGCAGGATGTATATTTTTAAAAATAAATTATCTATTACTCCAGCTCTTTTTATTGTTCTTATCCTTTTACACTGATTAGGAATGACTTATTTATTGTATAATAACTTGTATATCCTCAGATTGGCTTTTTGCTTGCATATAACAGTGTTCATTGGGACAAGAATAACACTGTTTTTTGATAGTCTTTTTAAAAATTATTAATGGAAAATATAATTAAATCTGAAAATATTTTAAAATTAGTCTTTATTTTAAAAAAATTGTGTTGTATTTCTGTCTTCTTATTTTTTTATGCATGGTAAGTAATTAAAGAAATATTCTACCTATTGATTTCAAACCTTGGCAGAATAATTGAATATATTTCAGAAGAAAGTACAGCAAAATAAATAAGTTATGACCACCCCTGTAGTATGTTGAAGTAAAAAATACATTAACCAAATTCAAATAAAAGTGTTTAAATTTTTAGTGTTGGTTAACAGAATTGAGTTTCTTGGATGAGGATACTTCACACTTGTGCTCATTCAATCATTCACTCATCACTCATTCATCCACTAATTGAGAAGTGTGACCCATATGGCTTGAACTGGTTATAAAATATAGAATAGGTTGATAAATTTCTTTTCTTGTTTTCACCATATTTGTTTTTGTTTATTTGTTGAATTGGTATACCAATAAGTAGCACTCTGAAAGAAAATAAAGAAAAATTTAATATAATGAAACATGCTCAAATAAATGTGTAAAGATGGAATAAACTACCTTAGGAAGCAAGATGACCATGCAAAATTCATGAGTGGCTTTCATGTGAATATTGACCCAAGAGTGTGAACAATAATCTTTAATAAACAGTTCACAAGGGGAAAGATGACACAGCACCAGAAATGGACACATGTCATTTTCATGTTCAATAAAATGGAGAAGGTGGAATACGAAGTTGACAAAAAGATAAGCTTTATTCCAACTCAAAGCATTATTTTAAAACCATAGAATAATGGTCTTTGAGCCTGTAGAATAGGAAAACATTATCTCTAGGAGTGAAAATGTGTTATAAAGTAGTCATGTCCATACTAGAGACTTTTTTTTAATTTGACAATGCCAACGCAGCCAATGGAAGAAAATGCAAAAGACATAACACAGATATTTTAATATCTTTGTGGATAAAGTAGAGATACATTGGGTGGATACAAAGAAAATAGAGTATTAGCTGGTGGAAGGTATGTTTGAAAAGAGCTTAGAAAAGTATGAACTGGAGAGATTGCTAAAGGCCTCTAGGATACTATCAAATACATTTTCCATTTTAGCATTTTTATCAGGGACTTGAATGGCAAAAGTAACTTGAAAATAAACAGACTTTTCAAATTCTTGGATACCATTATGTAAATTGTATGATATATTGATTATCTAATTACTTATCAAGAAGGATCTAAATAGATTGGAGAGAAACAAATTTCATAATATAACAGTATGAAGAATTAATGTTCAGATCCAAATTTTGATCTTAAAAAACCGTTTCATGAATGCAGAATGGGGGAGACGGGAATATATCACTTATCTATAACTATATAAGAAATACATCTGAAACTAACAGCTTTGAACGTGAAGATTAGCTTTCTCACAATTTCTTAGAGTAGAAATTCATGGAGACTTAGCTGGGGGAGTCTGGCTTACAGTGTCTCCTGAAGTTATTTCAAGGCTTAACTTGGGCCAAAGATTGTGCTTCTATTATGGTAAAAGAAAGGGGGCTCAGTTTCTCACCATTTGGATTTCTCTGTGAGGTAGGTATGACCCCATGGTATACCAGCATGGCAGACATCAAAAATATCTTTTACAAACTAGCCTCAAAACAGACACACTATCAGTTGTGCTGTGCCCTGCTGGTCATATAGGCCAATCCTGATCCTATATGGCAGGGGATTACATAAGGGCTGTAAATCAGAGATAGACATCACCAGGGCCATCTTGGTGGTTGGCTACCACACATGACTTGCTGAGGTTCTGTAAAAATGGTTTGGAGATTTTTTTGTTATTGTTGTTTCATAAACAGTATAAGTCATTGATGTGATGTAGCCACCAAAATTGTTCATGATTTATTAAGTGGCAATAGATATACACATGGACATACATATATACAATTATTCACTATCTACCAGTAAATTCAGCTGTAATTAAAAAATAAATTTAGAGCTTCATATTTTATAAGAATTCTATGTATATTTTTCTTATAAATGTGTGTGTAAAGTTTCCTTGGCATTTTGTTTTGCACGCGTACATATACATATATGTGTGCATATGTATATATTCATAACATGTACATGTATGTAAATACATTCATAAGAAGAAATTCCAGGACATTTTTAAATAAAAATATATAATGATGTTCTTAGCCTGTATAAAAGAACCTTACAGGGGATTGGGAAACAGTAATCAAAGAACTGTGGAAAACCAAAGAGACTTGTTTTGTTGTTTATACCAGGTGGAAATATCTATCAGTAGGAAGAACACTTGAGAAAGTTAAACATCAACTCAATAAGGGAAAACCTGTGCAACACCAAAGCAGTGTAAGAATGGAGAACTACTGAGTTCCTGATCACTACTTCTACTCACAGAAAAATCAGAAGAAATAGCATTCGGCTAAGATATCAACAAGTAGGTTTGAGAGGGATTTGAGCATCGAATGAATTATTCATTCATCTTTCTTTCAGAACAGAGTAAATGAGCATCCACTATATGCTGAGAGTTGTTTTTAAGGCCCAGATTGAGAGTAGTGAATGAGCAGGCAAGATCCTGTTCTCACCAGATTTTTGTCTGATTGCAAGAGATATACAATGAACAAGAAAACAAACACCAAAAAATGAAGTTTATTTCACTGAGATAAAACAAGCTAAGGCAACAGAGAGAGATGGGGTATCCATGAACATAGAACCTAGAGTGGTCAGGGAAGTTCCCTTTAGGAAGCAAACATCAAGCCATGGATCTGCATGGCAGAAAGACTCAGCTTTGAGAATATGGGGAGGGGAAAGTTTCAGGTGGAAGGAGAAGGAGCCCAGATCCAAAGGTACCTTAGGTTGAAAGCACATAGCTCCTAGGTAATAGTAATAGGTTAAGAGTTACTTAGTATTCTTAAGAAAATATATAGGTTTCAGTCAGGAACTGGGGATGTAGTCTGGTTGACATTCTATAAGATCACTTTTTTTTCCCTTTGTGAATAAAAGTGCTGACCTAAACCATTAGTTGAAAGTAGGGAAAGAATAAAAGGCTACTCTTCTAGTTTGGATGTGAATAGATGCTGTCAAACTACTTGCTGACCCATCTTCTGGACTATTTTTTGGTTCCTAGGAATACAGAGGAAGAAAAACAACATCTACTACTACATACACATGTACTTTTAAAGAGCACATACTACCTACTGAGGGGGTCAAGTGTGTATAGCTGTGATCCAGTTCTGGGGGCTGATCGTGAGACAGAGATAATGTTGTCAGAGCAGGGGCAAAGAAAAAGTGAATGACAAAGTACTATTCAGAATGCACTAGCCTGAGAGCTAGACAGATAACCATTGAGATCCTTTCCAAGAACTGCATTCTGTGATTCTACTAAAGCCCTCAAAAGGCTTTGTTTTCACTGGTTTTGTCTTTGACAGCTTGGGGTGACAGGACATACCTGGCTTCTACATGGCCATGGAGAATGGAGAATCTGATATATTTTTGGATGTTTAAGGAGTAATGGTATTTCTCCTCCCCTCACCCATGGCCCTGATAGTTGAGCCTTGAAGTTGAGTGAGGCTGTTGTAAGACCACATAGAGAGAGGTAACTGTATACAGTTTCTTTTTCTGGAGTGAAGTGTAAGGCCAATACCCCTGAATCTTTATTGACCTCATCTTTCTAACTCTTTTGAGTTCATTTCCTTTTCTTATCTGAAATGTAAATAAAAATCTCAAAGTCTCTAGTGTTGGTTCTACTTATGTTTCAAAGGAATTGAGACAATACATTTGTCATAATAGCAGACAGACTTTGAATCTTATTTGAAGTTTGTGAGAAAGTGTATAGATACCTGAAAGAGCTTGTTTTTGCCAAATGCTCAGAATAGGATAGGGTTCTAGGTGAGCATCACATTTGGTTGGCCACACACAAAGAGAGAATGACCTCACAGTAAGGTAGATTTTTTTTCATAGCCCTTTGATAAGCTAAGTCTCCCTGAGGAAGTGGGAAGGAGAAATGGAGCATGAATACAGAGTTAGTCTGCTTAGCACAGATCACTAGCATTTCATTTTGCAAAGAGCTTGGAATCATTTATGTTAATTCCCTCCCCATGCCTGTGACGGGTGGACACTGCTAGCCTCGTTTATGGATCAGAAAACTAAGAAAGTAAAATTGAGGAACTTACACTTGGCTTCCTGGTAAATGAATCACAAAGCTGGGGAAAGAATTCCTGGGTCAAGCTGTGTTTATAAAACCTGGGACCCACCAGCACCTGGGAAAGTGAACCCAATATGCTCTCACTCAATCACTTGTGAGTGGTTTTGACAATGAAAGACTTTATAGCCCTTGAATAAATTCTATTAAGAAATTAATGAGTCTGGCGTGGTGGTGCACACCTGTAATCCAAGTACTTGGGAAACTGAGACAGGAGTAAAGCAGGTTTAAGGCCACCCTTAGCTACTTATCGAGACTCCCAACAACCTAAAGAGACACTGTTTCAAAACAAAATATAAAAAGGGCTGGAGGTATAGCTCAGAGGTAGAAAATCCACGGTTTCAAATTCCCAGTCATCATCCCCCCCCCAAAAAAAGGAGAAAGGAATGAATCAATTTATTTTCCTTTTTGGTATTGGTTTTCCCCTATCTTTTAATTTAATTTAATTTTAGAAGTACTAGTTATTGAACCCAGAGGTACTCTACCATGGAGCTATACCCATAGTCCTTTGTTAAATTTTATTTTGACACAGAATCTCACTATGTTGCTGAGGTTAGGCTTGAATTTGTGATCCTCCAGCCTTAGCCTTCAAGTCGTTGTCATTACAGGTATGTACCACCATGCCTAGCTTCCCCATCCTCTTATTTGGATTGTCTAAGTATATAGCCTGGCTACATATTGAACAATAATGGGATTTTTTTTTTTTGCAGTACCGGGGATTGAACCCAGGGACGTTCTACTTCCGCGCTACACCCCCGGCCCTATTTTTTTATACTTTATTTTGAAACTGGGTCTCACGAAGTTGCAGAGGGCCTCACTAGGTAGAGAGAGAGAGAGAGAGAGAGAGAGAGAGAGAAAGAGAGAGAGAGAGCGAGTGAGCTGAGGCTGGCCGCGAACCCGGATCCTCCAGTCTCCCCCTCCCAAAGTACTTGGATTACAAGCGTGCACCACCACGCCTGGCTTAATAATGGGATTTTGAAGGTCAGATTCATCACGTTGTGCATTTCCTATGGACAGAAGTCAGCATTGCATAGAGACCAAAGAAAATTACACACTGATTCTAAGACTGCGTGGATAACATTGTTTCTCAAAATATGTCTCATGGAACCCAGATTGGTGTTAATACAAATGAAATACAGAAACGTAACCGAAAAATAAGATGGCACATTTCTAGTCATAGAAATTTGTCCTTTACTGCATGTCCTCTGGGAAATTCTATAGTACTTTCTGAGATAGCTGTAAGAGGGAATATAGTATATAGCCTTTTCCAGGCATATTTGGAAAGCTTTCCTTTCCCTCTTTCCTTCCTCTCTTCCCTCTGTCTTCCGTCTGTTTCCTTCCTTCTTGCCTCCCTCCTTCCTACACCTTCTTTTCCTTCCTTCCTTTCTCTTTCCCTCCCTTCCTACCTACCTACATGAAACAGGATTATATTTCATAGATTGGTTGGAAAAGAGTGGGATGCAATTTCTCTTGTCTTTGCTCCTTAATGACTTTTGTCAGTATTGATTTTAGATCTTGTCCACAAATTTGAATTTTCAAGCTTGCTCTAGAGAATACATCTCTTGCTGTGTTAATCCTCCTTTATCAAATCCAAGTCCAAATTCATGGTGTGGTATCTGCCCAAACTTTCCTGGTGTCTGAGTGCTCATACCTACTTGGACTTAGCTTTTCTCTTTCTCCTGCTGAGACCTTCCATGGCTCACTTGCTAAGTTATAGACAGAAGGCCATTTCCTCAGTGGGCATGCTGATGTATGTGTAAAGAGCCACTGTCCTGTAGGATTGAAAATTTACTTGGGGATTGAATGCACAGATCAGAGGGGTATCAATTAGAGTGACCTGTCCTCTGTGTCCCAGTAGAGTCACAGAGAGCTCGGTAACTTGTAGTCAGGAAATTGAGGAATGGTTCTTGAAGGAAGTATCTAACCCTAAGTGGTTAGTATAGTAAATGAGAAAGTGGAGGTTAGGCAGATAAATGCCAGGTGAGGAGGGAGGGGTATGGCAAAATTTGGTTCTGTTCATCTTTTAGGAGAAGGGAATAGAAGGTCTGCTAATGACACTGGAGCCTTGTCACTAACTGTATTATCTTCTGATTTGGGGGGCCCAAAATGGGTGTGGAAAAATAAGGTGCCGAGTCAAGGTAGCTGTAGGGAATCCGCTGTGCTATGCTGTAAGTTAATGTGAGAAATTCACACTACATAAAACAGGACGTCTGGAGAGCAGAGCCTAAGTTGTTGGAACTCCCTAGAAGCCCCTGGAATTATTCCTTTCACTAGACTGAATTGAGTATTCTAGTACATGTTTGAAAGGTTTTTTTTTTAACTTTACCAAAAACTTTCAAATTTTAGCTTCTCCTGAAATCCCAATAGAGTCGAAATTATCTGAAGATAAATTCCTATTATAAACACCAGCTCTTTCATGATTCCTTAATCCTGCTTTTCTTAAAGTACTTGAATAAAAAATGGGAAATTTATTTTCAAAATGTTGATATATGTGAATCATACGTGTGGCTATTTTCCAGATGTGAATAGAGGTGATATATTCTTAAGGTTCTGTACACAGTATAGGGATAGAGCAGTTGGGGGGCTGGGGGGCTATGCAGAAATGAGTTCCTCTTGCAAGCGTGAGACTGCCAATCCTCAGAAAGGCCAGATTACCAGGTCACTTGTTGATGGTGTCTGGAAACATGGCTGGCAAGTAGTTCCCTACACTGGTATAAAACTTTCCCTAAATGGTAAGAGTTGCTCACTGTATAGAAATTGTATGAGCAATTTGTTTATGCTGAACACTTACTTTCCTTCTGGGAATCTGGAATTTTGGGACATTCTAGGCATAGATGCCTAGGTGACCAGTCCCCAGTAAAAACATCAGACACTGTGCATCCCTGGTAGACAGTGATTCTTGCATGTTGTCACAAGTCACTGCTGGGGAATTCAGTCCTACCATACTACACTGGGAGAAGACTGTTCGAAGCCAGTGCCTGGTTTCCTCCAGACTTCATTGCAAGTGTCTTTCCAATGCTGTGTTTGCTTTGTTTCCTTTCATTGTAATAAATCTTAGCTATGATCCTGTAAGGCCTTCTAGTCAATCATAGAACCTAGTATGGCCTTGAAAATCTATGGCATAGGACCCTTTTCTGATCATTTAAGGACAAGATCTTTCATTTCCTTTTCCTAAGATAAGTTTTCTTTTTCATATGCACATTTTGCTTTGTTTAATTTAGCAGAACCACTAGGCTTGCAAAAATTTAGTGTCCTATTTAGACATTTCCCAACTTTCTAGACTAGTCTGTGTTTTTCTCCTTTAATTTCTCTACCTCACTTGCAGCATACATTTTGTCTCTCATGTTAATCTGCAATCCAAGTTAAAGAAGTTCCAAAGTGCTATGCAAATACAGACAAGGAGAAAGACAGGGAGGGGTGGAGGGAGGGTGACAATCTCATATTCATATAGTATTTTCAGCTCAGTTGGGGTGAAGCATTGTAAAATCTTACAAGGATGCTTGCTACCCTGAGATGTGAGGCCAGCTTTGTTAATTGGAGAAGTCTGTACCTCAGGGTGCTGGAAATAAACTTCTAAACCTTTAGATGTTTTCAATGGATTCCAGTGTGAATTGCAGAGGCTTGAGCTACCTGTAGGGTCAGAAAGGCATGCCCCAGAAAGGAGACACTTGAGACATTCTCAGGCATGTGCAAATGGCATGCGTGTCTTAAAGCTCTTGTAAAAATGGAGTTTTGTCCTTATAAAGCACCCTGAACCCTGACTGTGCAGAATAGGAGCTACGATATAGGAAGATACCAGGTCCCTGCTATTCTTGGTGGCATTGTCTTAGTGCTGGGGAAATGAAGTTAAGCTGATGTCACCCTTTGTTGCACAGTGAAGGATGCAAGGGAAACAGTGAGGTTTGAGAGGTAAGGTAGGGGGAGCAGAGACTTTCCTGAAAGTAGTGACTTGATGGGAGATAGTGATGATGACACGCCATATTTCTAATTCCTTGTTCTCTTCCAGCAACATCTACAGCCTTCACATGCCATCTCAGAGTGACCCTGCTCACTTGGTGTCAGTGTGTTCAATACAAGAACATGATACTTGGGGCAGACCGTGTGTCAACACAAGTTGCACTTGTGACCATCAGCTATCACTGGGTGATGCCTGTTACCCTATGCAAGTCCATCCAGTTACAAAAAGAAAATAACCATACATGCTAAGCAATATACTACACTATCATACAGGCAGAATAATCTATGGAAGTTCATCAAGTTTCAAGTCCATTCTGTAACAAATAGAAATTGACTTTGGCTTTTTTAAAGAAATGAAAATAATCACCCACAAGTGATCTTCCATGATCTGTTTAGAAATCTTATCAACAATTCTGACAATTATGTGAAATGATATCTCTGGATGCACCACTGAAACAACAATAGGAATAATTATTTTTTCTTCCATTAGCTCCGATAATAAGCAGCTTTCTCCAGAAACCAATGAGTATATTAAACGCCACACTGCCCTGGAATTTTAAAAAGCCAAATATGACTTCATTTTTACTAAAAGTCTTTAATTTTCACTGGTGATAAAAATGGAATCGATGAATTTGAGTACTAAAAAAAATAAGTATTTATTTCCAACCATTGTAATTTCAACTCAGGGTATAATAGCGTTGAACTCTGCTAGGTAATCAAAAATATTAAATCTGCTTTGTCCAGTTTCTTTTTGGATTTAAATTTCTTATTTATTTAAAAATATCTTATTTAATTATATGCATAAAATATGAGGCATGACTAGATATGCCATGTTGCAATATATTTTTCTAGCATTCCAACAGTTTACTTAGCTTATCTTTAATGCCTCATTACAAATCTCATCAAGACTAATTTATTGGGTGTCTTGATGGATTTATTTTTGTAAATATGATGGATTGCAAAAACATTTCTGTATTTCAGTTATTTCCAATTTTATTTAATATGTTAGAATTGAAGATTTACATCCTTATGGTAATTTGGACAGGTAGGAATCCTCCCTGCTATGCAGATGTTGATGTGGAAATTAACACATCCTGGTGGAAGGACTAAGGTTAATTTTTGTCATATTTCTCACTCCTTAACTCTTTCCTCTGGCTTCTAGCATCTGACTTAAACATCCACACATATATGCTTCTTGGACATAAAATAGTAATGTTTGGAATATTCTGTGAATAAAGCAAACTCACTCATTTACTGAGAGGTTTCTTTATGACCTCACTTATGATTGAGAATCGATCCAAATAATCCTTCCATTGAGAAAGTTTAATCTGCCATTTATTCAACTTTGAACTAATACTTCAATTTGGTTGCACCAAACTTCTCCCACTGTAAATCCCAATTCACTACTATGATGTGGATGTCCATCTTTAAGGAAATTGTCAACTACATTGGATAAGGAGGAATGGTGTGATTTATACCTCCTCTCCATCTGAGAAGAGGCATGAGGACCCAGCAGCACAGTGGAGAGTATTTTCAAAAGTATCGTATGCCTGACAATGTTAGCTAAAGAAGCAAGCATGCTGAACAATAACGTTCTGGAAACTGCAATCTTTTTTGACAAATGCTGCATGACAAAGCTAAAGAAATCCAAGTCCTGAATAAATCCAATTGTCTTGACTATGGGAGTGCTAGTTTTTGAGAGAGATGACATTTATGATACCTTTACCAAACATTATGAAAACCTTTAAACCTCAAATCCAAACTATGACCTTTGAGCAATGTTCCATTTCCTTAATAATGTGTTTAAATGTCAGTTAAATCATTCTGATGGTGAATCTTTGGAAAACTCTATCGTAATAATCAAATACTCAAGTAATCCTAACCAGGACAAGAGAAAGGGATGGAAAGGGATAGAAGGGAGTGGTAAAGGGAGCAAAGGCAAGAGAGATAGCAGACTAAGAAATGAAAAGTTAATTAGTAAGAATCCCACACGTTTGTACGTCTAAGTGTCTTTGCAAAGGCTAGAACGTCTCGATGAATGTAGAGTGTGATTATTTGAGATAAGACCATTGTAATAATCACTCATTCAAAATAGTATCTTGTGAAATCATATAATCATTAGCTGTGTGGTCATGAAAATGTTAAGGCAGGGATCACCTTGAGGATCTGGCTCTCAAAGAGGGAGAAGGAGGAGTGAGTGACTGGTACTAGCTCTAAGGTCAAGAGCAGACTTTGATGTCCAGGTGTTTTCTGCTTATTTTTTTAACAGTATTTTTTTTATTTGGTGCATTGTAATTTTACATCATATTGGGGTACAGAGTGTCAGAAAAATACATGCACACAGATATTGGTGCCCTCCCCTCTCCCTCATCCTCCCCGCGCATGACTTTGAGATTGGAATTGGTCTAGTTGAAATAATGCTATGGATTTTTTAACATTTTTAACATTTGTCAGTTTCTGCTTGTGTCATGCCACTCTCTCCAAAACTTACATAATTATATAGTTATATCACTTACATGATTACATATGCCCACCCTATAGGTTTCTGCTCATGGTTGTCCATAAACAGAGGAGACATTGAGGGCTCGAGTTCCCTTCCCTAGCCTTCCGCATCTGAACCACTCATCTGATGCTTCCCACTAGGACATTCTTCCTGTGCTCATGCCCTAAATTCCATTGATCTAGCCCTTGAAGAGCAATGTAGCAATTATTCCTAAGTGAAATTTTTGCATCTCTACAGAGTGGATGGACACAGATTCTTGTAGAAGGCAGACATCAGATGGAGGATGGGAATACTTTTTTTTGTCTTACATTAAAAGTAGAGGCAGAAAAGATGATGTTATCACTTGAAAGGTAACTGGTATGTGGGTTTAGGCCCAGTATATAGATGCAGGATATTCAATGAAGGGGAAGGAAAACACTGCCCGTCAGAGGTAAAAGATATTATTTACTCATGTTTCTTATGATCTAATTCTCTCAGTATAGAACCATGGACAGGGCTGAGGTAGGCATAGATAATGTAGGAAGCATAACTCTGCAAAAGAAATGGGCTCAAAACATGCTATGTACAAATAGGAAATGGGATAGCAGAGGAACTGGAAGCTAAAATATGGATTTTGTTTTATATTTTCCACCTCTTTGGTTTTTTAGGATAATTTCCTTTGGATTGTGACTTCATTATTGCCATGTTTTCCAGTGAAATCCTAAGACTTTATCTCAGTTTCATTCATTTTTGTGCAACCATTTTGGGAGGTGGGACCTAGTAAGAGGGGGTTAGGTCACAAAGCCTCTACCCTCATGAATGGGTTAATGTTGCTGTTGCAAGAGTAGGTAAGCTGTGATGAGTGTGTACCAAAGCAAAGTCCACTCCCTCTTGTCTTCTCATTCTTGCTCTTTCTTGTCCCTCTGACTTCCGTCATGAGATAATAGAGCTTGAAGGCTCTTGTTAGATGTTGATGCCATGTTCTTGGACACCAGCCTCCAGAACTATGAGACATATAAATTTTCTTTTTCTTCTCTTTTTCATTTTTTAAATAAATTACCTACTCTAGGTCATTCTGCTATAGCATGAGAAAATGTAGTAAGACATGGGGAATTTAATCACAAGGCAGTTTGATACTTTATCCCTCATGAAGATAACTTTAATGTATATCCTAGATATAGCTAGAGATGGAGAGGCTGGAGGTCCCTAGGCAGTTTTCCACAGAAGACTGACTCTTGTCTTGGGCAGTTGGTCCACATCTACCAATGAAGCTTCTTCTACCTTGTCCATTCTCCATAGGCTTCAGCATCCTGTCAACTTCTAACAATTCTACTTAAGTTCTCTTTCTTTCTCCTCATATAATTTTTATTTTTAAAATTAAAAATAAGCCAGGCGTGGTGGTGCACGCTTGTAATCCCAGTACTTTGGGAGGCAGAGACCGGAGGATCCAGGTTCGCGGCCAGCCTCAGCGCTCTCTCTCTCTCTCTGTCTCTCTCTCTCTCTCTACCTAGTGAGGCCCTCAGCAACTTCGTGAGACCCGGTTTCA
>PVJS01035671.1:0-20875 GCA_004027185.1 Glis glis | reverse complement strand
CTGAGGCTGGCTGCGAACCCGGATCCTCCGGTCTCTGCCTCCCAAAGTACTGGGATTACAAGCGTGCGCCACCACGCCCGGCTCATAAAATGTTTAAACTACCAGAAAATCCTTAGAGAATACAGAAATTTCCAGTTTTATGAGAGTTGTCAACAGTAGCAATTATACCTTAATTAGGTTTTTACCATCACTTTTAAGACTGCTTTAAAAGTTATATATTGTATTATTTATATAATATTATTTTTTTGTGTGTGGTACTGGGGATTGAACCCAGAGGCATTCTACCTTCAAGCTATACCGCTAGTCTGATTTTATTTCTTATTTGTAAACAGGGTCTCGCTAGGTTGGTGAGAGTCTCACTACTTGCTGAGACTGTCCTTGAACCCGCGATCCTCCTGTCTCAGCCTCCCAACTACCGGGATTACAGGCATGCGCCACCATGCCCGGCTCTTATATAATATTCTTGACATGACAAAATTACATGGTAATAATGAGGGTCATGGAAAAAGTGTGGAGAGGGCTATAAAGAGGGAATACAGGGGAGATGGAATGGTTTTCATCTTGATTGTGGTGGTGGTTATACAAAAAAAAATGTGACAAATGACACAGAACTACATACATATACACATAAGTGTATGTAAACTGATAAAATAAAATTTATGGACTGTTCCAATGTAAATTTCCTAGGACTTCTCTGCATTATTTTTTGCAACTTCCTATGAATCTATAAATAGTTTTAAATAACTTTTTTTTTCTAAATGGGTCTTTTCAGAAGACAAAAGAAACATGAAAAAGTTTAGTCTTTCACCATTAATAACTATGTATAAAACATTACTCCATAAACATGAAAATGTATAATGATTTAATAGTCATTTAAAAAATTTTTCCTCATATTTATTTACTTATATATTTTTACAAACTTGGCCAGTTTACAATCATAACTAATGTCTGCTTCTCTTAAGCTTTTTAGATTAAATTTTATTCTCTCCACTAATAATCACTATCATTTAAAGAGAAAACACAAACTTTGGTGTATTATAAACAGATCTGATCCTAAAATGCCACACAAGAAGTCTGTGACACAAAATAAATGGTAGTTATCAAAGTTAATTTTTTGAGAATTATATACAACCTTGCTTGATAAGAAATTTATTTCAAACAATATTTACCTTGTCCTTGAAGATGAGATATATCCAGACCTTCTTTTAGACGGATTACCACTACTCCATACTGTATGTCAAAGGCATCACTATAGTGGGGGAGGGGGGAGAATCACAAAAACTTCTGCTTATGTTCTGCATAAAATGAAGTCAACCACAAACTTTCAGCTTTAAATGTTTGCTTTTAATAGGTTTTAAATATATAGTTATATATAACAAAAAGAAAAGGATAAAATCTAACACTCTAATACATGCTAATTTTCCTCAGCAGTATCTTGATCTAATCAATACTAGAGAATAACTGCAAGCATTTAACAGATAGTTAATAAAATCAAATGAATCAAAATCAGTTCCTTTAAAAAAAAAGCCAGGGAACACAGCCTTCAAAGCTGACTTTGGATTAAAACAAATAAATGCTTTTGCTGTAAGTTACAAAATTGATCTGTGGTTGCAGATCTTACATGCCTTCAATAGAAAAAACAAAGCACATCTTAATTATACATAAGTACTTCAAATCACAAAATTTTAGGGAAAGAGTCACAAGATAAAAAACAAGCACTGTCATTGTTACTGCCATTAAGTTCCATGACTCTAAAAACCAAAAAACACCGGGCGTGGTGGCACACGCTTGTAACCAGTACTTGGGAAGTTAAGATAGGAGGATCGCAGGTTCGTGGCCAGCCTCAGCTACTTAGTGAGGTCCCCAGCAACTTAGTGAGACCCTGTTTCAAAATAAAGAATAAAAATAGGGCTGGGGGTGTAGCTCGGCGATAGAATACCCCTGGGTTCAATCCCCAGTACTACAAAAAAATAAGGTGTGGTATGGGTAATCAGATAAAAATTCATAGAGGAAACAGGATTTGAATTTGATCTTAGAGCTACTTTGCTAAATACAATGCTTTTCTTTTCTTTTTTCTTTTTTAGGACAGTTCGTATATAAAGAAATACTTTACAAGAAGGAGAGAATAATTACATTCATTGTGACCATGACAAGAAAGACCACTCTTCAAGTACGGCTGAGTGAGAGGGGATGCTTATCCTTAGTGAGAACAAGAAAAATAGGTTTGTTAAGCAAATCCTAGACGACTACGAAAAGGCAGCACTTTTCAAGATTTAAGTAGTAAATCTGGCAAGAAGAAAAAGAAGTCTTAGCTTTTTATTAAATAACGCAATTCCAAAAGCACTGGTAGCAGATTAAGGAAATGTATACACAAATATCTATGAACTTAGAGACCAAGTAACAAAAAAATAAAAAGAAACCACTAAATAACCCGTAAGAGGGAAGTTAAGTGATGTAAAACAGAACTAAGCTGGATGATAGAGATCGTTAAAACTACAGTTGAAAAGTGAATAGTAAACTCAGAACTTAACACTTCAAGGAGGTAGAAAAAGTAAACATGTAAATACATTTTTTTTTTTTGCGGTACTGGGGATTGAACCCAGGGGCATTCTACCTCTGAGCTCCACCCCCAGCCCAATTTTTTATTCTTTATTTTGAAACAGTCTCACTGAGTTGCGGAGGGCCTCACTAAGTAGTTGAGGATGGCTGCGAGCCTGCGATCCTCCTGTCTCAGCCTCCCAAGTACTGGGATTACAAGCGTGTGCCACCACGCCCGGCTTAAAATACATTTAATAAAAGAAACATAAATAACTTAATGGATAAACCAAATGACTGACTAAAAAAATTAGTCTGAGAGGAAAATAAAACTTAAAGCTCTGAGATTGATAGAGTGCTGAAGTGACCTTCCTCAGCATAAGACATTATAATAACAGCTTAGGAGGTCGGACATACAGGAACTCTGCTCAGCAAGAGATGTAGGGATCAGAAATGGGAAGCCAGAGTATACACACTTACTCTCGTGTGTGTGTGTATTTACATATATACATAGACATACATATGCATACGTGTATATCTTGTGTATAAAAAGACAAACATACATCGAAATATTCTCTTAATAGATCACCAATTTAAAACCAAGGTAGCTTGTGTGATTCCTTTTCATTCTTATGCTTCTATTAGAAGACACTAAATGAGAAGCCAGGTTCAAAACTTTCAAAATTAACATTTTCTGAACCAACTAAATTACTAAAGATACTTACTGAAATAAGTTTATATACATATCCACATCCCTCATATCTGCTTGTAACCAATCTTTCTTAAATCCAAGGACAAGTGTGTTCGGTTTCATACGACCAAGACCAGCAGCCTAAAATACAAAAGTAAAACTTCAAATGTATACTATTCAACAAAATGGCTTTATTTTTTAAATACTTTTATTGGTGCATTATCATCGCACATCATAATGTAATTATAGTGATAGTGACATACATGCACACAGTACTTGAAAATGGTTTCTAAAGAGATGAAAATCTAGCCAGGCGTGGTGGCACATGCTTGTAATCCCAGTACTTGGGAGGCTGAGACAGAAGGATCACAGGTTCGAGACCAGCCCCAGCAATTTAGTGAGACCCTGTTTCAAAATAAGACTAAAATAGGGCTGGCGGTGTAGCTCAGTGGTAGAATGACCCTGGGTTCCATTCCCAGTACCAATAAAAAAAAAAAGAGAGAGATGAAAATCTTCTGAATTGACAGCCTCCAAGCATTACACAGCCAAATATTCTTCAGTACCCAATACATGGACATTACTTATAAATTACATATACACTGACCACATATTACTTATGACTAAACATATACAAAAACAGAAGTTAAAGTGAAACACCTGTAAAGTTCTAAATGCATGTTTTTGTATTTTTATGATTTACCAAATTTTCATATTTTTACCAAGAGAAACATATATTTAATGTTTTTAAAAAATTGTAACAGTTGTATTCTCATTTATATACTAAAGTCCAAATGGCTGAAGTTCTGAATCATATCAATACTAAGTTTCCTTCCTCAACTGTTCCATCAACTGTTTCTGCAATTTCATCAGGAGTTGCAATTCAGTGTGCTAAACAAATTTGCCCAAAAGTCCAACAAAATCTTTTTTTTTGTAAGATTTGAAAGCATACTACAATACTCTAGTTCTAAGACTGGGTGAACACGTAAGCTTCTTGGGCTTCAAAACTTTTTTTATTGTGGTAAAAAAATAAAAATTTTTGCCATCTTAAGTATTTTAATTGGTACTGGTGATGCAACATCACTGTTAAAAACATTTATATTACTCCAAGTAGAAATTCTGTAACCACTAATTAATAACTACCCATTCCCTCCTCCCTCCGGCTCCAGGTAACATTCAATCTGCTTTTGTCTCGATTAATTTGCTTATTCTAGATATTTCATATGCGCTGAACTGTAGAATTTGTCCTTTTGTGTCTAGCTTACATCATTTAACAGAATGTCTTCAAATTAACACATATTGAACAAAATTTCATTGCTTTTTATAGCTGAGTAATATTCCATTTTACATACTCACATTCTGTTTATCCACTTATTTGACGCTTGGGTCATTTCTACTTTTGGCTATTGTGCGTAATGCGGCAGTGAACACTGGCATACAGATCTCTCTCTCTCTCTCTCTCATACCTTGCTTTTAATTTTGGGGGGTAAATATCAAGGCACAGAATTGCTAGTCCTAGGGTACTTTTAAGTTTAGTTTTAAACTTAAAAGGAGTCATTAAACTGCTTCTCACAATGTCTATATCATCTTACACTCACACCAACAATTCGCGGGTTCTCATTTTCCCACATCCTACACTTATTTTTTAGTTTTTTCATGACAGCTATCCTGGTAGACTGAAGTGAGAGCTCACTGCAATTTGGGTTTGCATTCCCCTAAGGACGAATGATGTTGAGAATTTTCTCATGTACTTAGTGGCTATTTTTACATCTTTTCTTGAGAAATGTTGATTCAATCCATTGACAATTTTTAAGTTCTGCTGTTTGCCTTTTTTGTTAGTTTTTAAAACTTATTTACATACTCTGGATATTAAACCCTTATCAGATTTGCAATCTGCAATTGCCTCTCGTTTTGGTAGGCTCTCTTTTCACTTTCTTTATAATGTCTTCTGCTGCACAAAACTTTAGTTTCGATGATGTCCGGCTTATTTTTTCTTTTATAGTTCATGTTTTTGGTGTCATATCTCAAGAGTCCACTGCCAAATCCAAGGTCATGAAGACTTAATCTGTTTTCTTCTAAGAGTTTTTGGTTATAACTCTCATATTTATGATGATGATCCATTCTGAGTTAATTTTTGCAGAAGGTTCTAATTGACATACTTAAGTCATTTTGCTTGCAGAAGATTAAATTAATTCAAGTATTTGTCAAAGTCTGATCATGTACCACTATCCTAAGTACCTGGGATAAATAAAGAGCAGAAGAAATACCTCAAACTTTGTAAAGCTTATATTCATCTTCAAAATGTTCTATCCATGCACAAATATCTTTTAAAAGACTTTTTTTCCTGCCCAATACTAAAAAAAAAAGCTTTTCCCTTGAAAGAACAGATAAACACTATCTGTGGAGGAAAGGTGGGGAATGAAAGAAAACCAAGAGTTATCTTTAGGTTTGATAGCTCTTTAAAGAACCAAGTCACAAGATAACCAGTAACTTCTTGATGGGACAAAATATTACCAGGGCCCCTTTCTTCTCATCACAAACTTGTCATAATTCCACTACAATTAACAGGCTTATTGACTGATTGATTGATTGACTGATTGGGTGCTGGGGATTGAGCTCAGGGCCGTGCACGTGATAGGCACACACTGAGCTCTACCCCCAGCTCAAAAGGCTTGCCTTTTATAAGATTGCACAACAGCATCCTGTGGTGTAACTCTGCACTTCTGCTTCCAACTTCTTTATTGCATCACTTTTCTGAGAATGGCTGAATAAAGAAATTTTATATGTATCACGTTCATCCCTACCTCCTTCAAAAATTCTAATCAAAGCAGGTATTGAGTAGAGGTAATGTTTTCAGTTTCCATAAAGCATGTATTAAGGAAGTGGCGTATTACTGAAAATATATCTTCTCCAGAATATAATTATTTAGTGGTTGACAGGAAATCAGTTCTTCATGGATTCCATAATTGAAACAGATTTAGAAAAATATCTTCTGAAGCTTATTAACCAACATTACTAGCTTCAATCAAACATTCTCACCATGTTATTTCTTCAGATCTTTAGCAATGTTTTCCGTGTACCCTGAACCACAATTTGCTAAGAAATGCATTTAGGTTGTTATTAATAATTTTCTGTGTATCATTACACCCAGTTTTACTACAGCAAGAAGAACAACTGTTTTCCCAGTGGAATGTGGTTTTTCATTTTTGTCTTTCACTATTAAGTAAAAACATTTCCAAATATATGCTTACCTACTTAAAATTTAGTTCTGGCAAAATCACTGAAAAAAATCAGAGTTTTAGCTACATCTGGATAGTTAGTTTTGAAAAGTTCAGCTAACAGTGACAGACTCAATTCATCATTAGTTAACATCTCATCATATCATCTATTCCTAGATCCAAGCTATAGAATATGAATATAAATGTATATTTCAAATATTGTTATTAGCAATTTTAAATTCTTTTAGTCTACTAATTCTACAACAATTTTTTTTAAAAATCACTGTTTCAGCCAGGTGCGGTAGAGCATGCCTGTAATCCCAGTACTTGGAAGGCTGAGACAAGAGGATCACAGGTTCAAAGCCAGTCTCAGCAACTATGTAACAGGTTTCCCGAAGGTAGAAAAGGAAATACTCTCAGGGATAACTTCAAGCTGCCAGGCATCTCTGTACAGTGGCTGCACTTGCCAGGTTTATAGGGCAACCAGAAATGATACTGTCCTATTTACCCGGCTGGGTCCCACCCTGGGGTATGCCAGTGGATGAGAATAGTTAGGAGAATGGATTCTAACTTGCCAATTTATAATATCTACGCTTCAGAAACCCTCTACGGCAATAGTTCTCAAAGTGTGGTCTCTGAACTGGACCAGCAACAGAAGCAGCATCAGGAACTTTACAGGAAATGCAAATTCTTGAGCCTCACTACAAACCACCCGACTCATTCTGAGGTGAGACCCAAAAATCTGTTTTTTCGTAAGTCTGCAAAGTGGCTGTCTAAAAGTGGTTTTTCAATCTAAATTAGCATAGCAGTTCTAAGATTTCTGATTGCTTTATACCATTTCTAAAATTTTATATTGGCAGATATAATGTTTGGCTGTAGTGTTGGTTTAATTTTTATATATTTCTGTCATTTGACTTTCCTCTTCTATTCATATTTTTCACTCTTTTTTTTAAATGACTTACTTCTTTATATACTCGGGACCATCCTTTTGTTGGTCACGTCAGGATTATATCTTCCTTTTGTCTGTTGCTTCCTTTTTCATTTCATGTCATGAGTTGTTCACAGTTTTAAACTTAACTAAAAAATTGATCTTTTCTTCATAGTCCTACTCTAAGTTTCATTTAAAAAATTCTTCCCTAAGTAACTTTTAAACATTCTGTCTTATATTTAGGTCCTTTAATCTTTCTAGAAACTATATTTGTGTCGTTTCTGATAGGGTCTTTGTGTGTGTGTGGTACTGGGGATTAAGCCCAGGGGCATTCTACCTCTGAGCTATAGCCCCAGTCCTATTTTATTTTTTATTTTGAAACAGGGTCTCACTAAGTTGTGAGGGCCTGGCTAGGTTACTGAGGCTGGCAGCATACCTGTAATCTTCCTGTCTTAGCCTCCCAAGTACAGGGATTATAGGTGTGTGCGACCACAATCACTGGAGCTATTTTTTTTTTTTTACGTGGATGATCAACTGTACCAGCCCATCCTTTCAATGTTGCTTCTGTAAGCACCTCCACCCCTATTCTTCCTGAAGACTGCCTTGGCTATCCTTAAATAAGTTCTAAGAAACACAATAAAAAGGGCTCAGAAAACAACACTGAGCCTCCTGCCTCTACTTTAACAAAGTATCTGCAAAATTATAGTTAGCACAGAGAGCTTATGCTTAAGCTGTTTTATTTTATTTTATTATTTTGTGTGTGTGTGTGTGGTACTGGAAATTGAACCCAGGGGCATTCTGCCTCTGAGCTACATCCCCAGACTGATTTTTTTTAATTTCTTATTTGGAAACAAGATTTCACTGGGTTGCTGAGAGTGTCACTAAATTGCTGAGGCTATCCTTGAACCCACGATCCTCCAATCTCAGATTCCCAAGTACTAGGATTATAAGCGTATGCGAACACACCCGGCTTATTTTTTAATTTTAAGAAAAGGATTCCCGTGAAAATAAGTTGGTAAACACTATCTAAACTCATTATTTCTCCCTACAACCTTTAGGATGGAAGGAACTGATGTTCAGAGAAGTTGAGTAACTTGGTCATCCCAAACTCCATCAATAGGAAGTAGCAGTACTAGCAATTAAACCTAGGACTGATTCCAAATCTTCTATTCTGGCCACTAAACTATACACAAAACTGAAACAGAAATCTAAATTTAGTACTAGAAAACAGTGAAAAATAAAAGGGACTAGAATTTTTTAAAAATTAAATAAGATCTGTGTTACTTAACATTCCTACAGAAAAACCAGTGGAGAGCAGCAAGGAGTAGATGGGAATTTTGAAGAGTAACAAGCTAATTTTAGGATAGGTTCTTTGCTGTCAGCCAAAAATTTCTATAATCCCTTTTAGTGCAAAATTACACAAACTTAGCCGGGTGTGGTGGCGCACACTTGTGATCCCAGTACTTGGGAGGCTGAGACAGGAGGATCGCAGGTTTGCGGCCAGCCTCAGCTCCTTAGTGAGGCCCTCCACAACTTAGTGAGACCCTGCTTCAAAATAAAGAATAAAAAATAGGGCTGGGGGTATAGCTCGGAGGTAGAATGCCCCTGGATTCAATCTCCAGTACCTCAAAAAAAAAATATATATATATACATATATATACACACAAACTTTAGTGATCTACTGTACTAAGGATATCTAAGAAGATTTACCATTTATATTAATATAAAGAATGAAACTTAGAATGAGAAAGTTTTGACAAGTCTGAAGGGCTGACACATTCACCTGCATCAAATACTGGGCCCCTTCTCTCAAGTCGTCCGCATGCACGGGAGCGTAGAAAGCCTTCATTTTGTTCTTGATAAGCCATCGCTGATACTTCGCTTGATCAATGGACATCTCTTTCATGGCTTGTCTTCGAGGGCCCTTTGAATTAATAAAAATATGAACAGTATCTTTAACTGAAAGGTAATCAATTCCATATTTATAAAAGCCATCCTATTATACTGGTTTGAAACACGGCATCTAAATGTTGGTGGAGAGAAGTCTAATAAAAGCATTTCATTTTTATGTCACTGAATACTTCCTAATACTTAAATTTACAAAAAAGCAGAGTTGATGGAATAGTTTGGTACAAGAGATGCCAGTAGAAGGGAGGAAGAGAAAGAAAAGAAACACAGACTTAAAAATAAATATATCGACCTTAAATTAATAAGACCAGCTACAAATTATTGAAAATAGAGAAAAGATTACAGAGAGTACAATCAGAAAGTTTTGTTTGTTTGGCCTAAATGTCTGAGTTCAGTAACTATAGCATGTCACTGAAAATCAAAGTGTAGTCGGGCGTGGTGGCGCAAGCCTGTAATCCCAGTACTTGGGAGGCTGAGACAAGAGGATCGCAGGTTCAAGGCCAGCTTCAGCAATTTAGCGAGACCCGCTTTCAAAATTTAAAAAAAAAAATTAAAAAGAGGTATTAGAATGCCCCTGGGTTCAATCCCCAGTACCACACATACAGAAAGGGAAGGGAGGAAGGAAGATCAAAGTGAACTATACGATTAAAAAATGACATAACAGAAGAAAGGAAGTCAACTTTGTTAACACAAAGTTCTATTTTTTTTTTTTTTTGCGGTACCGGGAATTGAACCCAGGGGCGTTCCACCTCCGTGCTACACCCCCGGCCCTATTTTTTATACTTTATTTTGAAACCGGGTCTCACGAAGTTGCGGAGGGCCTCACTAGGTAGAGAGAGAGAGAGAGAGACAGGGAGAGAGACAAAGAGAGAGAGAGAGCAAGAGAGCTGAGGCTGGCCGCGAACCCAAATCCTCTGGTCTCCGCCTCCCAAAGTTCTGGGATTACAAGCGTGCGCCACCACGCCCGGCACAAAGTTCTATTTTAATCCTTGTAAACAACACATGTAATGTGTTATACACAAATATATAAAGCAAAAATCTGAAAATATGTTCAGGAGTATACGCACTAAACATGAATAAAGAAATTATACAGTTTATCTTTCCTGGTAGGGAAACTGCCTCATTTGTAAGATCTTGTGTTCAAGTCTCTGACTTGAATCCAGCAGCCTGGAGACAACGAGAAGATTCTAGACACTCCAAGCGATTCTAGACAACGAGAAGATTCTAGACACTCCAAGTGAGAAGATTCTAGACACTCCAAGTGATTCTAGACAAGAAGATTCTAGACACTCCAAGTGAGGTCACTGCCTCAACTCATCTTTCTACCAACACAAGTAGAAGAACGACGACTTTGACAGAAGCTGGGACACAGCGCATACAACAAACATTTCCAGCACCAAAATAAGATGAACAACAGAGCTTGGAGGAAAGCTACACAAATAAACATTCCAATTTCTTATACAGAACAGGCGAACCATCATCCAGTGATTGTTCTCAGTATCCAAGATGCCAAAATTGTATCCAAATTTTGGATAAAAATTTACTGCTGTTTAAAATTATTTTCGCTGGGCGTGGTGGCACACGCCTGTAATCCCAGTACTTGGGAGGTTGAGACAGGAGGATCACAGTTTTGAGGACAGCCTCAGCAACTTAGTGAGACCTTCAGCAAGGTAGCGAGACCCTGTTTCGCTAAAGTAAAAATAAAAGTAAAAATAAAATAGGGCTGGGGATGCAGTTTGGAGGGAGAATACCCCTGGGTTCAATCTCCAGTACCACACAAAAATAATAAATAAATAAATAAATAAATAAATAAATAAATAAATAAATAAATAATAGAAAATAAAATTATTTTCTTGTGTTTCGAACAATGAAGGTTCAAAACGTCAAAATCTTTTTTAAAATGCTATTTTGTGACTGTTTAGAGGCAAAAATATTTTAAGGAAAACAACTACCCTAAAAAAAAAGTATTTGTGAAATTACTTCCAATCTAGAAAGTTGTACAAGTGACAAGATATACAGAGTTAAAAAAAAATGTTGTACTACAGAAAACAAAAATGACTCTTACCATGTGCACATGGCCACAGATCATCAAACCAACGTTTTTCGTGAAATCATGAACAAGGTGAAGTAAAGCTGGGCGTGAGTTTGGAGAACCTGTCATAACAAGACACTGCGGCCTAATTTAAGACAAGAAAAATTAGAGAAGTTTGAGTTTTGTGCAGTAAGAACATAATCTTTTAAGATGTTTCTCTAAGAATAAAGTATTACACTAGGACCTTCTTTCTGCAGTTGTCTGAAGACACAGGCCACAGGATTCTCATAGGAGACAGCTTTTATCCATGCCTCTTTGGTATATGAGAAATGCAAAAACAAACCCTCCTTGGAACAAACATCATGCCAAATGTCAGAAACAATAGGCAGTATTACACACCACGATTCTGGTAGTTCTTTAGAAAGAAATTACCATGCTAGTTAAAACTTATGTAATAACTTTCATCTTCTAAGTATACCAGTTCTTTGATGGAGCTGGCAGAACTTCCTGAGAGCATGGCCTTGCCTTCATACACAAAACAGATCGATTCCCTTCTTAGATGGATATTGTCGTAATTACCTCTATTTCATGCTATCTGTCCTCTGTATTGATGGTAAAGTAGTTGACTCCTGTTCACAGCCTCAGTTAAGAGACCCAGCTTTTTCCCTTTGGGTGTACTGACAGACAGGGAACGGGTTTCTGTGTTTGTCAGGCAGTTACCACTGAGTGGTGATTACTCCTGACTGAAGAAAGTCACCTGCTCACAGCCAGACTCTAAAGAACTCAAGAATTACTGCCTAATGATCAATTTTTGAAAATGAAAGCCTAGCTTAAGTAAGTATACATGGTAACCTATAATTTCTAATAATCTACATAAACAGTATTTCTGGACTTGAAGTATATACCAATGGTGCTTTAGTAACCAAATCCCATCAATTACTAGAAATATTTTAAATATATTAAAAATAGTTTTTATATTGATATTACAAATATAAAAAACACTAAAAACATCATTGATTTATTACTGGGCATGGTGGCACATGCCTTTAATCCCAGCTATCTGAGAAGATGAGGCAGGAGGATCAAAAGTTTGAGGGCAGCCTGGGCAATTTAGCAAGACCCTGTCTCAAAAAAAAGAAGAAAATTAGAAAACAATAATGGGTAGGAATATACCTCATTGGTACAGCACCCCTGGGTTTCAGGCCCCCTATCACAAAAGAGTCATTTATTAAGGAAAATACAGTACAAGTGCTCTTTGTTGATTCTACCTCCAAGCCATAGCCTCACAGCCCTTTTTTAAATTTCTGATTTTGAAACAGGGTCTGGCTAGGTTGCTGAGAGTCTTGCTACTTGCTGAGGATGTCCTCAGACTTGTGATCCTCCTGTTTCAGCCTCCCAAGTACTGGGGATTACAGGCGTGCGCCAGAGTACCTGGCTCAGCACTGATTCTTTATCACTACATCTGGTTTTCAGTTAGTCGCTGATAAGAAAGTGAGTAACAAAAATATTTAGCATCTTAGCAAAATTACAAAATAAAGAATTTCAAAAACCTCTATGCCTTTTTAAATATAGAAGTTATATAACATTAATGCCACAGAGAGAAAAACTCTCTCTTTATGATATCTATCACTTAGAAGTCTTCAAATGAGGAACTTCCAAAACTTTCATAACATTCTTCTAAGGCAGATGAAATTTTCTCTTTGTACAATTTTGGTTTTGAATAATTAAACTGCCCCCAAGTCCAACCAAAACAAACAATAACATTCTATGCTTTGGAGAAAATTCTGTGGAATATCAACATATGAAAATGTTACTGAACGATAAATAAGAACTGACTGGCGACTGGCTAGCTAAGTGCTTCCCGGTTACCTCATCACCTACCTGAAGTTTTTCACATGGTCCTCCACTCCAGAGAGACGAATGGAATGCTGCAGGGCACTCAGGTACGTCAGGGCCTGTGTGGAGGACCCCCAGTTCACATCTGTGGGAAGACCATGTTCATGCAACGTGACACCAATACAACCAATCAATAACCAATTTGAGACTCACGGGGAAACCATGCTTTCATATTGAAAAAGTCAACTGCTATGATGCTTTGGAAGTTGCCAACAAAACTGGGATCATCTAAACAGTCCTGCAGGCTAATTCTAAATATATGTTTTTTCACTATGTATAAAAAAAAAGCCAATTACTAAAATAAACTACTGTCCTTGAAACTTGATCATCTTAACTAATTATATTTAAAGTACAATTTACAAAAGTCAGATCTTAGCACTGCAAATATGTTACGCACACAACTCAAAAGAGTCTTTCAGGAATAAACAAAAACATTGTAAAATTATTGTTTATGTAGTCAAAGGTCTAAAGGGAAAGGGGCATATCAGAAGTACTGCTTACAGTACTTTAACTATTTAGGTTATTTAAACAGGAAAATTTTGTTTCTTATTTAGTAAGTTAGACTTCAAATGATGACTTTAGGCATGTTAGCTTATATAAGACTTAATAGGTATGTTAGAAAAATGACTGCTTCTAAAATGTTTAAAAACAGTAGCTTCTTTGTCCATTTCATTTTTAGAACCACTACTCTAACCCAAAAGCTCATCATTTCATTTATATGGATTAAAAATGTTTCATCAGGTTTAAAAACTACTATATTGTGACTACTCTTATAATATCTTCCTAATTATTTTCTATCAGTCCCAATTTTCTAAATCTTTGTCAGATCTTTTTCTATGTAGTGTAACAATCCTAACATACCCTAGCATTGTCATCTTATGTGGACACAGCCATTACCAATATGGAACCCACATAATCATTAAAATATTTCCCAGTTAAAACATGTTTGCATAATTTTCCCCACTACATAGCAACCTAGTGGGAAAGATACTATGTCTACTAATGTTTTATGAATTCCATGCTACTTTTAAACAAAGAACTTTTAAACATTTTCTAGCTTGAAATACTAAGTAGGAAAGGCTACTGACCTGGTTTTTTGTAGGTAACATAAATATACAGTCCAAGGACTATCACATATGTTAGCAATGCAGCCCACCAGTTAATGACAAACATCACTATGCAACAAAGAATTGCTCCAAGAAGTGATATCCACATGTTGTAGTATTTGAATGCAGGACGCCATCCTAACAATAACAAAGAAATAGATAAAAAAAGTTTTTCAAATTCCTCATCTGTTTTACATAATGGTACATATATATGTATGCACAAAAAAAACTTTTATAGCTGCCACACTGAGAGGGCTTTAAGCATCAAGTATAAGAGTAAAGTCAAAGACCTTTATTGATCACTATTAAATTTTATAATTCCTTATTTTCTTTATTTTTTATTTATTTTTTGGTTCTGGGGATTGAACCCAGAAGGTAGAGGGAATTCTACCTCTGAGTTACACTCCAAACCCTTTTTATTTTTAGTGTTGAAACAAGGTCTTGCTAAGCTGCTGAGGCTTGCCTTCAACCTTTTTTATTTTGGAACAGGGTCTGGCTAAGTTGCTGAGGTTTGCCTTGAACCTGGGATCATCCTGTCTCGGCCTCCCACGTAGTAGGATTACAGATGTGCATCACCACGCCTGACAACTTTCACAATTCTAGATGGCTAAAAAGATGGTAATCTACTTATTTTCACATTACTGCATCTTACTAGGCTTGTATTCTATAAACTCTTTACAAAACAGAAATGTAAATCAACCAATCCTAGTGAATGCTAAAAACCAGAGAAGGCATAAAAATTAAGAAAAGTTCTGAATTGATTCCTTAGTGGTGTAACTGTATTTCCTGTATTTTAGCATAGGATATACACATATCCTAATGAACATATAAAACATTTCAAACAAAACTGTTAATGAAAATCATTAAAATTTCATCTACTTGACAGAACATCTAAGAGTGGACTGCAGAAACACAACCTTCCCATTTAGTGAAGTATTTATGAAGACCACTATAAAAATGTTGAAGATCATGTTTTAAATTTCCATTATCTGGCCGGGCGTGGTGGCGCACGCTTGTAATCCCAGTACTTGGGAGGCTGAGACCGGAGGATCCGGGTTCGCGGCCAGCCTCAGCTACTTAGTGAGGTCCTCCACAACTTCGTGAGACCCAGTTTCAAAATAAAGGATAAAAAATAGGGCCGGGGGTTTAGGTCCGAGGTAGAACGCCCCTGGGTTCAATACCCAGTACCACGGAAAAAATAAATAAATAAAAAATAAATTTTCATTATCTGTAGTTCGACAGCCAAAAATATTTTGAAAGTCATTTCAATAAAATTTTACTTTTAAATTAAAAACAGAGGCTAAATGTTGTGTCCAAAGTCCCCATACTTTATCTTTTCTGAGAAACTTAGATCCTCAAAACAAAACTTTTGCTTTTTCAGTTCCTTCTCTGACTTGCAACTATTATCACAGTTTACAACAAAGTCCCATACACTTATTTATGGATAGAGCCCCTTATGTTACAATTCTCCTGAGCTCACTGTGTTAAAAACTTTTTGGACCTGGGGGTGAAGCTCAGTGGTAGGACAAATGCTGAGCATGTATTTTGGGAAAAAATAAATATATCATAATAATGTTCTTAGAACTGAAATAGAATCCACTAAACAGCAAAAAAGAGTTGAAAAAAACAGGAAAGTAATTCATAATATTAGTCAGAATTAAAGATTAATGCTATCTTAATGCTTTGAAGACAAGAAACAGAATATTATCAGTGAACTTCATGATAAAGAGATCTCTGAAGGTCTGATTTAACTGTAAAGATAAACTGAGTATTAATAAGCTAATCCCACCCACATCAACTTAAAAAATGTCTAGAAGTTTTCTCTGAAATCAAAGACATTCATATATTCAGTAAACTTTATAAAAAATCACCTGGAGATTTTGCAAGTGATGCATGGAATACTGAAAAATTGATCAATGCATATGATGCAAGGAAGAAGTTTGAGATAATTGGAGCAATAACATTCAGTTCAGCTGCAAAAGAAATGTAAAGTAAATTTAATGACATTTTTTATTTTTTTAAAATTATGAAATATTTCAAACCTTTAGATAACAGCATCATGAATACCCATCATCTAGACTGAATAAATACATTTTGCCAAAAATGCATCATACAATTTATTTCAAGAATCAAACTTTATGTACACAGTTGAAACCCTCTTTATACCTCACTTTTCCAAACCTGGTATATTCCTTCTAATCATATTATCCATACAGTTTTATTACATATATATAGCCTTGCATTATATATGATTGTTTGGGGTTTCTTAAAAGTTATATAAGTAATTTACTGTATATCATTCATCAATTTGATATTTTATGAACTACATCCCCAGCCCCACTACTTCTAGGAGAATCTAGGAGTTCCCTCTAGCCCTGATGGGGACTTAGTGATAGTAATAAATTTAGCAAATATCTACCAAGTGCTAGTTATCTGCAGTACTTTACACATTCTTTCATTTGATTAGAAAGAAACTAACTTAGTATAGCAAGGAAAGTAACATTTTGTTAATAACTTCATAATTCAATGTTTAGAGCTAATGCTATAAATACATTAAACTCTACATTAACAAACCAATTATATAACTAACCAATTAAGATGAATCCAAGTGCAATTAAGAATGTTAAAATGTAACCACGAAGAGGTTCGTTATTTTTCCCGTAACCTTTGGCGAACATCTGGAAAGCCGGGTAGATGTTATCCTTACAAAGAGCCTAATGAAAAGATGCAAACATTAGAATGAGATATCAAATTAAACATACACATTTGCTTATAGTTTCAATAGGTTAATCAGGAATGGAACCAAGTTTCTAATTCCTGATCTTTCTTTCCTGTCTCATGGTGCTTCATTTATAAACTATAAAGGAAATTCAAACCTTTCAACTAAATTCCTAAATTCCATTCAAACTAAATTCCTCTTCAATAAAGCCTGTAATATGAAATACTTACCTGAAATATTTTGGGAGCACTCACAAGAGATGCTAATGCTGAAGAGAGAGTGGCTGAGAAGATACCTGCAGAAATTAATGGTGCAAACCCTGACACCATGCTCATTACCTTAAAGAAAAGTGACAAAGATAGAAAATAAGTACTGTAATCTGAAAAAGAACATAATATTACATAGTCACAATTTGATTAATATAGGAAACTATTTCTAAGGATGATTTGTCAATAATAAACAATAACAACTTAAGTTCATTACAAATTTCTGAAAGACCATTTGCCCTTAAGAAAATCTTTTCATTTCGTAAAACTTCAAATACACACAATTGCAAAGAGAAGTGGATAAAGAACCACAAACTATTCATCACCAGGTTTCAAAGTGATCAACTTAGGGCCAATCCTTAAATTATTTTAAAACAAATCCCAGATATTTAATGCATACTTGTTTCAGGAAAACTTCAACAACAATGCCATTGTCCCAGCTTAAACACCTAATAATTCTTGAATAGTATTATATATTCAAATTCCCTTAGCCTATTCTCTATCTCTCTCTCTCTCTCTCAATTCCCTTAGCCTATTCTCTCTTTCTCTCTTTCTCTTTCTCTCTCTCTCTCTCTCTCTCTCTCTCGGGTGGTCCTGAAGATTGAACCCAGGGGTATTCTACCTCTAACCTACACCCCCAGCCCTTTTTTAATTTTTTGTTTTGAAACAGGGTCTTGCTAGGTTGCTGAGAGTCTCACTACATTACTGAGGTTGTCCTCGAACCTGTGATCCTCCTTTTCAGCCTCCCAAGTACTGGGACTACAGGCGAGTGCCACCATGCCCCGCTATCCCTATTATCTTGATTTTTTAAAAACAGCTTGTTTTGGGATCCAAAAAAGATTATCTCATATTTGGCTGATGCATCCCTTAAGTCTTCTTCAAACTACAGGCTCACACCTCCTCCTCATCCTGCTCATTATTTTTATGCCATTTCTCTCCTACAGATCCTCTACTCTGGAGTCAGCTGACCTCGTCTTTTGTGATTCAACCTGTGCCTGCCATCTCTAGATTTCTAGTGAACTGGTAGTTAGATCTAGACAGTTAATCAGACTACGGTGTAAGTTCTTGGCAGGATGTACTTCCATGAGGAAGGCTGTTTCTTTCTGTGGTGTTAGGATAGTAATGCATAGCAACTTCACTGAACTTTTCAAAGTGTCAATGTCAGAAAGATTCAGACAGGCTAGGAACTGCCATAGACTAAATGATATGATAAAGTAAATACTGAGAAAAAGAAAGTACATTCCTGGGGAAAGTGAAATAACACTATCTCATCAATGTTAAGTTTCTTAAGTGGGAGGACTATACTGTGCTAGCACAGGATGTCTTAAATACTTCAAATTTACTGTCATGCATGTTGCCTATAGCTGATTCTAGTATGAGTGAGGAGGAAAAAGTACACAGAGAAAGAGAAAACAAATGCAGTAACATGAAAACAACAGTAAATCTAAAGGTATTCACTGCAGAACTACTTTTGTGCCTTTGAAATTTGTCAACATATAACACTGAGGAGAAGGAGAGGTTTGGTGGATTGATCCAGCCGTTATTTTCCTAGTGGTGAACGGTGACCATCTAGAGCCATTGCTTCATTAGTGGAAATTTACCTCTCATTTATATTGACTAAAATACGCCAGCTGAGGCCAAGGAGATACGGAAATCAAGCTTAAGCTGTTTATGACTATCATACACTTGACTATAACTTAATACTTTAAACCAGATGTAAAGCTGGCTATAAGAACAATTTTGCCCAGTATGTATAATCTTGATTACATGTGTAAATAACCCACCTTTTGTTTTACTTAAATTATTTTCCTCTGTATGAAGAGTTCATATCTTAAGTATTTTGAGAAGCATTAGCATCAACTTCTCTGAGTAGCTTAGAGAGAAAAAAACTTGAAAAGATGGTTTTCTGTGCAGCCCCTTAATACCAATTTAGCAGTTTCTTATATGCCATCTATTTTGCAAAAATCACTATTTTTCACAGAAATTAAAGCTAGATTATCAAGCAGTGTCAACTCTTTAGGAGACTGTGAAGGACAGATTAAATGAACAATGATTAAAAATGAAGAGACCTAACTTTTGCTATATCTATAAAATCCCACATGCCTATAATGACCTCAAAGCTAAATTAAGAGCAAATAGAAGAGAACATGATTCATAGTATGTTGCTAGAATGAGGCAAAACTGACACCACCTGTATCGCATAATAATAATTATAAACTTTCACCTTTCCCAGCTCTGAAATGAGGTAAATAATGCACTCCATTTAGCACCTGGAAATACTATGCTGTGGGGTCTGCTGGATTTCTGATTTTCCAGTTATATATTTACCCAATACCCTCTCCATTTCCCAAAACTTAATAGTGAAAGATGAGTAGCGAGGATAATAATACTGAAGGTAAATAATGATAATATCATTGTTGCCCACAATATATAGTAGATCCAAAGATGAAACACATGACGGCTTTGTCTCTAATAGGTGGAAAAGACGGAAATCTAATAAAAGATAGCAGGTTAAAAAAAAAAAGAGCGGTCTATGTGGGGTGTAGGAATTGGCATACCGCAAGCAGAGCGAGGCACTGAATAAAGAACAGGGGCAAGCCTGCTTGCATGCACAAAACCACACGCCACGACTAGAGTTGAGTGTGAATAAAGGAGGCAGGGAGCTTAAGAAACGAAGCGCTCTGACTGACAGAACAAAGCAGCTTACGTTTCTTTATCAGGCAATGTTGAGTCAAAGGTTTCCAAGGATCTTAAAATGTAGCAGCCGGGTGTGGTGGCTCAAGCTTGTAATCCCAGTACTTGGGAGGCTGAGACCGGAGGATCCGGGTTCGCGGCCAGCCTCAGCTACTTAGTGAGGCCCTCCCCAATTTAGTGAGACCCTGTTTCAAAATAAAGAACAAAAAATAGGGCTGGGGTGTAGCTTAGAGGTAGAATGCCCTGGGTTCAATCCCCGGTACCGCAAAAAATATGTAGAAATTTAACGAGGAAGGTAAAACTATATAGAAAATTAAAAATTTAAGACCAATAAGATATGCCAAATCACTTTATTCCCTTAAGTGTGAGAAGTCAAGTATATATATATATATATACTTTTATATATATATAAAACAGCATTATAAAGTGTGGCTTGTATTGATTTTATGTAGGAGATTTCAACTTATATACTCTTCAGATATGTTCTACCCACCATTCTCCATTCTCCAAATGACAAGTGATTTATATTTTTATAGGATTTTTCACCAGCTTGTACTGCTTTACCAAATATTTTTTTTAATTATTTGCTTAAATTATAAAGGAGCTTTACTCATACCAAACTCCTCTTGGCTTGAATGAGTCCATATTGGATGTGATAAAGACAACACACTTTTGTGTTTTAAGGCAACAAACACAAATCTGACTGGCATTCTCAGTCACTGGGCAAAGACTAGCATTTGTCCCTTCATACACAGTATCAATGTCAGAACTGGCAAATCATTAGCTGGACATGAATACTTTCTTTCATTCCTACAATTTTGCTTAGTCTTGTGACTAGAAAACACAAACTTCTATTACATAGTTGGGTCCAATATTCATAAGTAA
>PVJS01035670.1:0-20872 GCA_004027185.1 Glis glis | reverse complement strand
TTTTTTTTTTTTTTTTGCGGTACTGGGGGTGGAACCCAGGGGCATTCTACCTCCGAGCTACACCCCCAGCCCTATTTTTTATTCTTTATTTTGAAACTGGGTCTCAATAAGTTGTGGAGGGCCTCACTAAGTAGGTGAGGCTGGCCGCGAACCCGGATCCTCTGGTCTCAGCCTCCCAAGTATAGGGATGACAAGCATGCGCCACCACACCCGGCTTATGACTTGCTTCTAACCAACAGAACACAGCAAAGATGATGGGAGGTCCCTTCCATGATTATGTCACAGAAGACTGGAGCCTCTGTCTCATTGGTAGACTCTCTCCTTTTTTTGACTTTGCTGTCAAAAAAACTATGTTGTGACTGGTCCTATGGAGGAGCCCACTTGGCAAGAAATTGAGAGCCGCCTGTGGGTAGCAGCCAGCAAGAAACCCAGGCTCTCATGCCAACGCCCTGCCATGGACTGAGCTGCGCCAAGAGCCTCGTGACTTTGGGAGTGAATCCTTCCCTGCCCGAGCTCACAGATGAAAATCTAGCCCTGGATAATGCAGTGACAGCAGCCTCGGGAGAGGTCCTGAGGGGGTGAGTCCAGCCCAGGTTCTTGGCCCACAAACATAATTAATATCTGTTGTCAGCCGGGTGTTGCGGGCCTTGTTAGTCATCAGCTTTGAGGTCACCTCGGTCCAGCTTGGGAGGGGCACAAACTGCCCACCCAGGTGGAGTTTTCTGCACACAGACAAATCTCCAAGGACCATGAGACCGATAAGCAAAGACCCTGACATCTTCCTTGTTCACCCTTTCCTTCCCTGATGCATCTGTGACGACCTTGATGTTTTCCCTGACTCCCCCCCCCCATCACTGCTTTGCTATCTCCTGTGATCAATTATGTTTTGGTTATAACTCTCAATAAAAGCGAGATGCTGGGAAAAGGATGGCAGGAGAGAGAAGAGATATCTCTTCTCCTCCCCGGCCTCCTCAGATCTTGTCATGTTGAATCCATTGTCATTCATGTGAGAGACTTCTAATGAATCAATCAACATCAACACCATCCGTGACAAATGGTGCTGCAACAGCCAGGCATGGTGGTGCATGCTTGTAATCCCAGTACTTGGGAGGCTGAGGCAGGAGGATCTGGGTTCGCAGCCAGCCTCAGCTACTTAGTGAGGCCCTCTGCAACTTAGGGAGACCCTGTTTCAAAATAAAGAATAAAAAACAGGGCTGGGGGTGTAGGTCGGAGGTAGAATGCCCCTGGGTTCAATCCCCAGTACTGCAAATAAATAAATAAATGTCTGTTGTCTAAGCAGCTAAAGTTGTGGTATTCTGTTATGCAGCAATAGGTAACTTTTATGACAGGACAGTAAAACTAGATCAAATCATGTCGATAATTACATTAAGTATAAATGAACAGAACACAAGAGCAAAATATTGTCAGATTGGATGACTTCCTATTTGGGGAGGCCTTAGGGGGACTGAATCCAGGGCCTTGAACTTTCTAGGCAAGTGTTCAGCCCCTGAGCTATAACTTCAGCCCTCAATCACTTACTATGTAAAATTAAAGAGGTTCACCTTAAATATAGAACACAGCTAGGTTGACAGTGATAGTATGAAAAAAAGATATGTCATGCAAACTGCAGACATCAGAAAGATGCTGTGCCTAAATTTACACAAGACAAAGCAAATATAAAGATGAAGAATATTACCAGAGGTGAAAAGGAACATTCCATAAGGCTAAAAGGATAAATACATCAGAAAAACATCACAATCTCAAAATGTATGCCCCTAATAATAGAACCTCAAATATATGAAGAAAAATAATAGAACTACATAAAGAAGTAGACAAACATATAATCATAATGGGAAATTTAAGGTCTCTCAATAATTGATAGAACAACTAGGGAAAAAATCAGTATTGTGGCTTAGATATAGACTGTCCCCTGGAAAAGTTCATGTATTAGCAATGCAAAAATATTCAGAGGCCAAATAATTGAATCATGGAGGGTTTTTTTATGTTCATTTATTGGTGCATTATAATTATACATTTTCTCATTGGTAGGTAAATCTATTGGTGGATTAATCATTTGAATGGATTTTTTTTTTTTTTGCAGTACTAGGGATTGAACCCAGGGGCATTCTACCTCTGAGCTACACCCACAGCCCATTTTTTATTCTTTACTTTGAAACACGGTCTCACTAAGTTGCAGAGGGCCTCACTAAGTAACTGAGGCTGGCCACGAATCTGTGATCCTCCGGTCTTAGCCTCCCAAGTACTGGGATTACAAGCGTGCGACATGACGCCCAGCTCTGAATAGATTTTTTTGTGTGGTAAGTAGGCAGGGATTGTGTGGCTGGAGGATGTAGGCCACTAGGGTGTGGCCTTGGGGACTACATAGATGTCCTTAAACTCATCCCCTTTCTCTCTCTTTCTATCTCTGTCTCTGCTTCCAGCCTCCATGATGTGAGAGCAGCATCCCTCCACGCACCCTGCTGCCACCACCATTTATGCTTTGGAGCCAGCTCTATGGACTGATACCTTTGAAACCATGAGCCCCAATAAACATTTCCTCCTCTAAGTTGTGTGTGTCAGGTAGTTAGAGCACAGCAGAGAGAATGCTGGCTGGAACAATCAGTAAGTATATACAAGTTCTGAACAGCACTCTCAATCAATTTGGCCTAATTGATGTTTATAGAACACTCTATCCAACAACTCTGGAGTACACATTCCTTTCAAATCCTCATGGAACTTCCACCGTGCAGATAAATTGCATTCGGCGACGCGAGTCTTGATAAATCTCAGTCTTTGAAATAGCACAGACTATGTCTTCTGACTACAATAGAATTAAACTAGAAATAACTGACAGTAAGATATCTAGATATTTATAAATTAAACAGCACACTTCTCAATAGAAGGGAAATTAGAAAACATGTTTAGCTGAATGATCATAAAAATATATAAAAATTTGTGAGGGAGATTGTTTCTACCCATGGAGAATTAACTGCTATAAGAAGCACCTCTGTGAAGTAATAAGAAATACAGGTATTTGTCTCTGCCCCTAATTACTGGCACAGAGCTCCTAGAACCCTTGTAGATACAGGCTCTTGGAGAATGTTGTTGTTGTTGCTCTAATATTTTGTCTTTGACCCTGGTTCCTGATATAGAGCCCCTAAGACCATTGTAATTTCCTGAGTGACAGGAACATCTGCTCCAGCTCCTAAATTCCTTGGAACTTCCTAGTGATCGGATTATCCTTTGTTCTAATGGAGCAGCTCTTGATGGACTCCTGAGTTGCCTCAGGATAAGGGCTGGTTGCTAGGAGAACCGACCATGTAATTAGAAGGTCAGAAGGTTGAGTCAATCAGCAATGGCTAATGATGTGATCAATTATGCCTCTGTAATGAAACTTCCATAAAAACCCAAATGGACTAGGTTCAGTGAGCTTCCAGATTACTGAACACATGAGGATGCCTACAGGGTGACACCCCAGTGAGGGCATGGGAGCCCCATAGCCTTCCCACATGCCCGGCCCTATGTGTCTCTCAATTAAGTATCCTTTGTAATATCCTTTCTAATATATAGGTAAACTTAGGTAAAGAATTTCCCTGAGTTCTGTGAGCCACTCTAGAAAATTAATTGAACCTGAGGTGGGGGTCATGGGAACCTCCAATTGCTTGCCAGTCAGCCAGGAAAGCACAGGTCACAACCTAGGTCTTATAAATGGTGTTTCAAGTGGGGGCAGTCTTATGGGACTTAGCCCTCAGCCTGTGGCATCTGCCATTACCTGCAGGTAGACAGTGTCAGAATTGAATTGAATTGTAGGACACCCACTTCATGTCCACCGGAGAGGAGCTTGGTGTTGGTAGAAAGAAATCCCTTCATCTCTAGGTGACCAGAGGTAAAGTGTTCTGTGTTTCGAGACTATAGTAAGAGGAAAAAAATGTATTTGTTTTTTCCCGTGTGATCAACTAGAAAACTGGACAAAATATCTGAAACCACTGTTTTCAGATATTGAACAATAGACGGGATATAAGAGTGATACCTGATATAAAGGAACAAACAAGGTAAGCCCCAGCTTACTGCCAACGGGATTTCTAAATCTTGACAAAGGGAGGTAGAACCCAAACAGAGCAAAGGATCTGATGCAGACAAACTGGAGTTTGTGGAGGCTGCGGACTGAAAGCAAGGGGCATAAACATTGGGCAGAAAGGAGATGCACAGACAGAGGAAGATCATGCAGAAGATCTGCAAAAGGGTCATCTCAAATCTTTGGCTAAATATTGATCTGCATGGGCAGGAATAAAACTCAATAAGCAGAGGGGGAGGGGAACGAACTCAAAAGAAGTAGGTCGAACACTCCTGAAGCTCACATAGGGTGGGAAATCTTCACCAATCTTGTTTTCCCAGACACCAGAATGGAAAGACTTCACAATACACAGGGTATCAGAGTCCTCAGAAAGGTATTAATTTAGCAGTGAGACTAAACTAGCACTAGACTAAATGATGCTCTGGAAAAAGCCTTCATAAAGATTAGAAGCAGGCATCAAAGCGATCATAATTATCCAACTAAGTTAAGTGTGTGCCATCACAAAATCCAAAACTCTTTAAATAAACAAAATCCAGCACAAATCACAATTTTCAGCATCCAAACAAAAATAACAAGTCATGAAAGGAAGCAGGAAAATATAACACACAACAAAGAGAAAGCGGACCAAGACATTAGGAAATTAATAGATAAGAGCACTTGAACGGTGATTACAAGTACTTTGGTTGGAAAATATAAAAGGAAACATGAAGATGTTTGAAGATGAAGAGAGAAGTGACATATATAAAAAGACCCCGAAATATTCTAGATACACACACACACACACACACAATGCAATATGCAAAATTCAAAGTAAAAACACACTGGAAGGAACAAACAAGATCAGATACTGCAGAAGATCAGTGACGTTGGAGGCTTAATAATAGGCTCTAAGTAAAATGAATGACATATAAACACACACACAAAAAAAATATATCAGTGACTGTTGTTAGGGTGGAAGTGGCGCTGTGGGCTCTTTCCCTCAATTCAGATCAGGTTTTCTGAAAAGGGGAAGTAAAACTAACAGGCGGCTCGGTTGAAGCTTAACAAAATTTTATTACAAAGTCAGTAGGAAATAGAAAGGGAAGAGAAGAAAAGCAACGTGCCTGGAAGACACGCTGGAGAGCCAGAAAGTGGAACTCTGCCCCTCCCTTGGATGCCAGCCCCTTAAAAATGCACTTTTTTTTTTTTGCGGTACCGGGGATTGAACCCAGGGGCGTTCTACCTCCGAGCTACACCCCCGGCCCTATTTTTTATACTTTATTTTGAAACTGGGTCTCACGAAGTTGCAGAGGGTCTCACTAAGTAGCTGAGGCTGGCCACGAACCCAGATCCTCCGGTCTCCGCCTCCCAAGTACTGAGGTTACAAGCGTGCACCACCACGCCCAGCCTTTAAATACGCTTTTAACATTAGTATGTTCTTATCAGTGTTACCAAGGCAACAGACTAGTAATTTATTTCTTAGGCATAACTTATTCCTTAGGCAGATGGTGCCTTTTAGTCTACTAAGTGCACTTACTAAGTGCAGAGGTCAATAATCTACCTTGATTTTACCCCTATTGTATTGGGCTACATTGGTTGTCTATCAACTATGGGCGCCTTGATGTGACACATAGAGTTTGCCTTTCTCATACTGAGGCCAAGTCACAAAGAATAGGAGGGAAACAGAGGCACTGATTACAGCCAGTGTGGCTGTGTGTAATCTCTAAGAGCAAGGCATAAGGCCCTTGCTATCTTTAAAGCCAGGCAGAGTCACTGTGATCTTTGGGCTGTTAATTGTTTTTTTCATGTATTCTTAGGGCTAAAGGCTCTAATTGTCTCTACATGCGTCTAAGGCTAGAGGCTTTAATTGCCTTTACATTCTTACTATGGGTTAATCATTTAGAACAAAGGGGCAGAAGAAGAAGGGAGGGGGAGCTCTTGGAATGTAACGGACAGAGCTACCGCCTTTCCCTGCCTGAATGACCGCCTTTTACATTTTACTAGAAATTAATATCAGAGCAATTTTCCAATACCGGCACAACTGTGAGAGAGTATTAATGTTCTAATTTATGTGTAATTGAAATTCCCAAAAGGACAGAGTGGCAGGAACATATTTGAAGAAAGAACAGTCAGTTTATTTTCCAAATTTATGAAAACTATAAACCCATACACCAACCGGGCATGGTGATGCACGTTTGTAATCCCAGTACTTGGGAGGCTGAGACCGGAGGATCCGGGTTCGCGGCCAGCTTCAGCTACTTAGTGAGGCTCTCTGCAACTTAGTGAGACCCGGTTTCAAAATAAAGAATAAAAAAAAAAAACAATAGGGCTGGGATGTAGCTCGGAGGTAGAATGCCCCTGGGTTCAATCCCAGTACCTGAAAAATAAATAAATAAATAAATAAACCCATACACCCAAGAAACTCAATGGGTACCAAATAGAATGAACATCAGTGTGTGTGTGCACACGTGCCTGCACGCGCGTGCACACACACACACACACCATGGCACATCATAATCAAATTGCTTTAAAACCTATGCTAATAAGACCAGAGCAGGGAGACACATTTTTTGGAGGATAAAACATGAGAATTACAACAGACTCTTCCTCACAACTATGCACACCAGAAGACAGTGGAATGACATCTTTAAAGTACTGAAAAACAAAATAACTCTCAACCTAGAAGTTTATAACTAGTAAAAATATCTCCCCAAAACGAAGGTTAATTGAAGACATTTTGAGACGTACAAGAGCTGGGGAAATTCCTCACCAGCAGTTCTGAACTTAAATAAATGAAATAAGAAGACAGCCAGGCAGAAAAGTGATACCAGATGGAAATCTGAATCTGCCTAAAAGAAGGAAGAATAGCAGAAAAGGTTAATATGCGGGTATATATAAAATACACTTTCCCCATTTTTTCAATCTCTTTAAAAAGAAAGTTGATCGCTTAAAGCCAAATAATAGTTTCACTCTAGCCAAGATGGAGTAACAGAAAACAGATTTACTCTGAGAATACAAAATGGTATAGCCACTTTGGGAAGTTTCTTAAAAGCTAAATATATGCTTACCATATGACCCAGAAATTTCAGTGTATTTATCTAAGAAGAATAAAAAACATATGTCCACACAAATACTTGTACATGCATGTCCATAGCAGCACTCTTTATAATAAGCCAAAGCTAGAAACAATCCAAATGTCCATCAACAAGAGAATGGATAAACAAATTGCAATACAATGTACTTCTACACAGCAATATAAAGAACAAACTACTGATACATGCAAAAATATGGATGAATCTCAAAATGCATTATGCTAAGTGAAAGAAGCCAGACACAAAGACTACGTCCTGTGTGATCTCACTCACACAAAATTCTAGAAAAGGCAAAACTGTAATGATAGATGGCAAGTCAGTGGTTGTCATAGCAATAAGGGAAGGACTGACTAAAACAGGCACAAGGAAACTTTTGAGGTGACAAAAATATTTTCTGTTTTGTACATGATGGTGGTCACATGGGTAATTACACTAGTCAAAATTCAATGAATTTTAAGCTTAAATCAATGCATTTTATTGTCTGTGATTTATACTTCAATAAACTCATCTTAAGAAATTGGTGGGTGGGCCAGACGTGTGCCAGCACACCTGTAATCCCAGTACTTGGGAGGCTAAAACAGAAGGATTGCAGGTTTGAGACCAGCCTTGACAACATAGAGAGGCCCTCAACAACTTAGTGAGACTCTGTTTCAAAATAAAATAGGGCTGGGGGTGTAGCTCAGAGGTAGAATGCCCCCTGGGTTCAATCCCCAGTACCACATAAAAAATAAAATAGGGCTGAGGGTGTAGCCCAGAGGTAGAACACCTCTGGGTTCAATCTGTAGTTCAAAGAAAGAGGAAGGAAGGAAAAAAGGAAGGGAGGGAGGGAGGGAGGGAGGGAGGGAGGAAGGAAGGAAGGAAGGAAGGAAGGAAGGAAGGAAGGAAGGAAGGAAATAAATCTGGGGATGCCACTAAAGCAATGATTATGTTATGATTTAGATCTGGAATGTTCTCCCAAAAGCTCATGTGTTGAAAGCCTGGTTCAGAGATGGGGGCGTGGCTAGAGGAGGTAGGTCACTGGGGTTGTGTCCTTGAGGACTATATCTGTCCCTGGTCACTCTGTCTCTCTCCCCTTCCCTTCCCCCATTTCCTAGCTACCATGAGCTAAGCACTCTTCCTACAAAATGCCCTGCCTTGAAACTGGCAGACCATGGACTCAACCTCTGTAACCATGAGCTAAATAAACCTTTCCCCCTCTAAGTTGTTCTTGTCAGATATTTTTATGACAGGGAGGAAAAGATGACTAACATAGACTATAAGGAAATTTATTCCTTTAAATACTTCTATTAGAAAAGGAAGAAGGTTTAAAACTAAATATCTAAATTTCTGCTTTAGGAAGGTAGAAAAGGAAGTGGAAACCAAAATAATCAAAAGAAAGGAAATTAAAGATAAGGGTGGGAATTAATGAAATAGCAGGCAAACCAGCCAGGTGTGGTGGTGCACACCTGTAATCCAGCTACTCAGGAGACTGAGGCAGGAAGATTGCAAGTTCAAGGCTAGCCTGGGAAATTGAGTAAAACCCTATCTAAAATAAAAAATAAAATAAGATGGCTGGGGATGTAGTTCAGTGGTAGAGTGCTTGCCTAGCATGTGTGAAGCCCTGGGTTCAATCCCTAATGCTGCAAAAAAAAAAGAAAAGTAAAGAAATAAAAGAGATAAACGATAAAAAATTAACAAATCTCAAAATTTGCCTATTTTAAAGATTGATATTAGATAAACGTCTCCCAAAGTTGATTTAAACAATAAGCAACTTGAGCATTGGAGTTCAAACCCAGCCTGGGAACACAGTGAAATCCAGGAAGTATGGAAGGAAGGAAGGAAGGAAGGAAGGAAGGAAGGAAGGAAGGAAGGAAGGAAGGAGAGGGAGGGAGAAAGGAAAGAGGGAGGGAGGGAGAAAGAAAGAAAAGTGGGAGGGAGGAAGGGAGGGAGGGAGGGAGGGAGGGAGGAAGGAAGGAAGGGAGGGAGGGAGGAAGGAAGGAGGAAGGAAGGAGGAAAAGAAGGAGCAAAAGTAAGAACACAATTCACCCTCATAATAAAATCTGCCAAAAACCCCAAAAAACAATTTTATAAACATTTTGCCAAAAAAATTCATAAATTTATGAGAAAAGGACAAATTATTTGAAAAACACAAATAACCAAAACTGATTCAAGAAGAAATAGGATGTGAAAACAGCTATGCACCTATTTAAGAAACTGAAATCCTAATTTAAAAAATAAAAAAAAATCTTGCAACCAAGAAAAATCTGGGTCCAAATGGATTCAATGGTAATGTTATCAAACACTTTAAAAAGAAGTAGTGCATAAAACTCCCTCAGAAAATAGGGGATAAGGGAAGATTCCCAATTCATTTTATAAGATGATCATAACCCGATACTAAAACCTGTAAAAGACAATATAAGAAAGAAAATTATTAGCTGGGCATGGTGGCACACACTTGTAATCCCAATACTTGGGAGTCTGAGACAGGAGGATCGTAGGTTCATGGCCAGCCTGAGCAACTTAGTGAGGCCCTCTGCAACATAGTGAGACCCTGTTTCCAGATTAAAAAATAAAATAGGGCTGGGGGTGTAATTCAGAGGTAGAATGCCCCTGGGTTCCATCCCCAGTACCATAAAAAAGGAAAAGAAAATAATGAATTAATATCACTTATGAGAATAATTTTTAAAACATATCTCTTAATGAATTTTGTCTAATCAAATCCAGCAATATATAAAGTATGTAACATTTTATGTATATAAATATATGAACTCAACCAAGAAGAATTTATCCCAGGAATGCAAGGATGGTTAAACATTCCAATACAATATATGACTGAATTAAAAAAGAAAAAGCACAAGACTTCAGAAGGTTCAGAAAAAATCACTTAACAAATTCACCATCTACTCATACTCTAAAACTGTCAGCAAACTAAGAACTACAGAATAAATTCTTCCCTCTGATAAAAGGCATACAACAAAGCTACATTTAATATCATACCTAATGATGAAAGGCTGAATGCTTTCCTCCTAAGACTGAGGAGAAAATGTAGTTTTCTATTCTCACTACTTCTACTTAGTATTGTACTGGACATTCAAGCCAGAGAAATAAGGTAAGAAAAATAAATAAAATATGTACTTATTGGAAAAAAAACATATGACATGACTATTTACATTTTTCAAAACCTAGAGAATCTACTTTTTAAAAAGACTTACTAGAACAAGAAAATTATTTTGGCAAAACTGGAGGATACAGGCCCAAAATATACTGATAATTTTTCTTTATTTCTTATTAGCAAACAATAAATAAAAGAAAGGAAAAATAACAATAAAAGAAAATAAAATAAAAGATTTGCAAGACCTCTACCTTAGTAAATATTTAAGCCAGGCACGGTGGTGCATACCTGTAATCCCAGCTATTCAGGAGGCTGAGACAGGAGGATTGTGAGTTTGAAGAAATTCTGGACAACATAGTAAAACCCTTTCTAAAAAATATAATAGTTATTTAACACTCCTTAAAAATTTTAAAGAATACCTAAAGAAATGCAATATACCATGTTCATGGATTAGAAGAGTCTATAGTTTAAGATGTCATTTCTGCCAAAATTGATCTATATATTCAACATAGTTCCTATCAAAATATTTTCTGTAGAAAATAACCATGTGATTCTAAAACGTTATCAGTTGACCTTTAATATTGATCTTAACTTTGATAGAATTTAACATCTCTGTGTCAGCACAGTATAATTTCTATTGCCATTTTCCCTCCCTCTTTTTTTTCTATTTTAATCAAGTCATGGTTTAAATGAGGAGCGATGAGTATATCAGGTTATTTTCTTTGCTTTGCCAAAAATGAATTTACAGTCAAGGACCCCTTTGCTTTGAGGGTGAAGAGCCTCGTTAATTGCATGAATGAGAAAGAGGATTGTGTGGACTGAGAAGGACCCTCACAGTAGCCATTGAGAAGCTTCGGACAGAGCTGCTATAAGGTACATTCTTTCTTTCCTTGTTGTTGCTGATAATAGTAAAGAAGAGTGCAACACAGTTCTAAATAAAATAAAATATATATGAAAATGCAAAGGACATATAATATCCAATACAGTTTAGAAAAAGGGAGGAAGTTGGAAGACTCATACTACCTGGTTTTCAGACTAGCTATAAAACTGTAAGATGATGTGTTATTAGTATAAGGATAAACAAATCCATGACATAGAACAGTAAGTCCAGAAAGAGACTCACACATATTTAGCCAATTGATCTTGTAAAGGCACCAAAGCAATTCAAGAGGAATATATTTTCAGTGAATGATGCTGAAATAACTGGATATCTATATAGAAAAAAATATATATACCTTTAACCCTTTCCTTACATCATGCACAAAATTACTTTGAGAAGAACCAGAGAGTGCCTACAGCCATACCACCCTGAACGCGCCCGATCTCATCTGATCTCGGAAGCTAAGCAGGGTCGGGCCTGGTTAGTACTTGGATGGGAGAAGAACCAGAGACCTAAGTATAAAAGATAAAACTAACCTGGTGTGGTGGCGCACACTTGTAATCCCAGTACTTAGGAGGCTGAGACAGGAGGATGGCAGGTTCGAAGTCATCCTCAGCAATTTAGTGAGGCTGTCAGCAACTTAGTGAGACCCTGTTTCCAAATAATAAAAAGGTCTGGGGATATAGCTCAGAGGTAGAATGCCCTTGGGTTCGATCCCCAGTACCAAATAAATAAATAAGTAAACAAATAAATAATAAGGCTTCTTTTTCCCCATACTGGGGATTGAATATATATTTATGCAGAACATCAAAGATTCCTTAGAGAAGACAAGAAAATAATTGTTTTTTGAACCGACTAAATTATCTTCAACAAAATTTTAAAATCTTGTTCCTCAATAGACACCATTATGAAAATAAAAGTACAGAGGCTGGGGTGGAGCAGCGGCTCAGTGGCTCCATGGTAGACCAGTTGCCTAGCATGCACAAGGCCCTGGGTTCAATTCCTGGTAGAGAGAAGAGAACAAAAATACAGACTAAGAAAAGATATTTGCAATACCTATATCTAACAAAAGACGTCCCTCTGTCCCGAATATACAAAGAACAATATAATCAATACAAGAAAGGCAAAATAAAATACAGACAAAGGTTGAACAGACACTTCACAAAAGATGGCATGAAAATGACAGGCTTAGGAAAAGATTTTCAACATCATCAGAGAAATGCACATTGAAAGCCCAGCGAGCTACAGCACGCAGCACCAGCACGTGCTCTGCAGCCTTGCTGGAGATCGGCGCCCTGGACAAGAGTAGAAACAGCAGAGAGTAGATCTGGGGCAGCAACAGAATACCCAGCACAGATGCTAAGACCGCTTCGTGCCGTAGGAAATTTATAAGGAAAATAAGGTTATTCCCGCACAGTTCTGGAGCCTGGGAAGTCCCAGATTAAAGGGTCCACTTCTTTCTAGAGCCTTCCTGCTGTGCCATCCCCCCCCCCCCCCCGAGGAAGGAGGAAGGGCAAGAGGGATCAAAGGTGCTTTTGTAATAAACCCACTCTCATGCTAATAAGCTCACTACCACAATGAGGACATTCATCCATTCATGAGGGCAGCCTTCATGGCACACTCACCTCTTAAAGGTCCCACCCCTCAACACTGTGGTTTAGGGGATTAGGTTTCCAACACACCAACTTTGGGGGACACATTCAAACTACAGCACTGGCTTCCCAACAACACGGCCATTCCAGCTCATCCCCTTCTCGATCTCCTCATAGAACTGGCAAGTATCTGAACACAACTTCTTTACTTATTTGATGGCTTCCAAAACCCTCTCCTCTAGTAGCTAGGCTCCAGGAACCCAGGGATCCTGTCTTATCATTGTATCCCTAGAACAGCGCCTCCTACTGAAAACAGATGATAGAGCACTCGCTCCCATAAATAACAGAGAAATGAGCCCACGGAGGTGCCACTGCCTCCCCAGCTGGGAGATCTCACAGGCTCACAAATTCTCCCCATCATCATCATCATCATCATCATCATCATCATCACTATTAATAGACTTTATTTTTAGAGCACTTTTTAGGTTTGCAGAAAAATTGATCGAAAACTACAGAGACTTCCCAAATGCCCTTTCTATCCATCCCCGGGCTTCCTTATTCTTTAAACCTGGTGTTAGAGTGGTGCCCTCGTTACAATTGATGAGCCCACACCGATCCACTGTTATCAACTACTAACAGCCATAGTGTACATCAGGGTTCACGCTGTGTGATACGGGAGTTGATAAATGTATAGTGACATGTGGCCGTCATTCCTATACCATACAGAATAGTTTTACTGCCCAAAAAAACCCCAGTGATCCACCTACTCATCCCTCCCTCCCTCCTTCCCTTCCTCCCCATAAGCCCCTGGCAAACACTGATCAATTATACTGTGTCCATAGTTGTGCCTTTTCCGGAATGTGTGATAGTTGGAACCATACATTCTCTCCATCTTTGTGACCCCCGCAGCCTGGCACTACAGATGCTCCACAAATATTTTCCAAATACTCACAGGCACGGATGAAAGGACTTTGTGACGCCTTCGCCTCTGCGGGACGTTGAGCACCGGGGTGCAGAGCTGACTCCTTCCTTTATTTGGGTCTGAAACCTTCATTCCGCTCCCTGTTCGTCCTCCCTCCCCCACCTCACACACATTCCTCATCCCCTTTAAATTCTACAAAGATTTCCTCGTATGAAAGCTAATTTAGGCGCCATAACGGAGACTATATTTAATGGGAATAGAAGAAGCAGAAGCGGAAGGATTTATGGTCATAATAACCTGCTTGTAATAACAGAGTGGGTCACCTGCTTAAGAAACACTGGATTAGAGAGAAAGAAATTTACCTCCCAAAAGAGCGAATGTCACCAGAAAACTGCAATAGCGCCGAGCCTTGCGTGGTCTTATTAAATCTCATAGATCTTATTGGGCTTTTCTACCCGCATAGGGCCACTTCTTTCTCTGTAAGAATGGCCACAGTGAGGCCTGAGGCGGAAATGGGGGGCAGGAGGGTGGGGGTGGTTCCCAGAAAGGCCACGTGCTAATAGCACCTTGTAGAATCCAAGTGGAAAGGAGGTTGCCGGGAACCAGGATGGGGAAGCAGGAAGATGTCTCTCTGACGTCGCTGGTCCCACCCCGGGCAGGCGTGGTAATAGGAGGTCTCCAGTCACGTGTCCAACATGGGGGTGTGACACACGCCACGCCCAGATGCTGGCTTTCCTTACAGCAGCAAGCCCTGCATTTGGAGAGACGCGGGTTCAAATCCCGGCCCCATGACAGGCTGGCTGGCAAACTGCACACCTGACTCCCATTCCCAGCACCGTCTCACTCCGCGTCCCTTAGGAAACCGGCCCTGGGCAGGTGGAGGGAGGCCTCCCACTGGCAAGATTCAGCGCCTGAATGTCTCTGCGGTGACAGGAGGAAGGTAGGACACACCCTCCGCGCCCTGGCCTGCCTCGTCAAAGACCCTTTTCCCAGGAGAGTTGCCACATGCCAGCCCTCGCTTTCACCCCACCATAGAGAAGCAGGAGGAGACGAGGCACGGATCCACTGCGACCCTGAGCTCTGCGCCTGGCGCCCATCTCCAGCCTGTCCTCCCTGCCTCCTCCCTCCCCACCTCCTCCCCAGGTAACGGTCCATCAGGAAATGGGTAAACTGGGATGGGCGTGGTGGCGCACGCTTGTAATCCCAGTACTTGGGAGGCTGAGACAGGAGGATCACAGGTTCCAAGCCAGCCTCAGCAACTTAGTGAGACCCTGTTTCAAAACAAAGAATAAAAAGTAGGGCTGGGGGTATAGCTCAGAGGTAGAATGTTCCTGGGTTCAATCCCCAGTACTGCAAAAAGAAAGAAGAAAGAAAGGAAGGAAGAAAGGAAGGAAGGAAGGAAGGGAGGGAGGGAGGGAGGGAGGGAGAGAGGGAGGGAGAGAGAGAGAAAGAGAGAGAGAGAGAGAGAGAGAGAGAGAGAGAGAGAGAAAGAAAGAAAGAAAGAAAGAAAGAAAGAAAGAAAGAAAGAAAGAAAGAGGGAGGGAGGGAAGGAAAGAAGGAAGGAAGGAAGGAAGGGAATTCTCAGGGAAGATGGAGGGAGGGGCACCATGCCAGGGAAAGAAGGCAAACCCACCTGTGCCAAGAAGAGGGGGTGGCTTCCAAGGACTCCCCAAGAACCCAGTCTGGGCCTCTCTAGGGGACTCATCTCCTTCTGAAGTCTCAAAACAAGGCAGACGCTGTGGCATCCCTGGACAGGAAGCCGGCTCCTCTCCCTGCAGGGAACCTGGGCCCGAGTCCTTTCCCAGGAGGGTCTGAGTGAGGAGAGCCTGGGGTCTGGGAAACACAAGAACACAGGACAGGCCTGCAGAGCCCTGGCACTAAGAGACAGGCTTACCTCCCCAGTTTTTGCTCAGATCTCAGCTCCAGCGAGGCTCCCTGGCCATATTGTTTAATCTTGCAACCTACTGCCCACCCCACCACGCCCATACCCCTTGGTCTCTGATCTTTTATTCGACAGCACTACACCGTCTACAGCACTGCTACACTTCATTTACTAAGTTATTAGGATCATTGTTGTGTAAGCTCCACGCGGGCGGTACGGGTGTCCTTGCTGCTCGGGGGAAACTTCCGAAGGACTGGGGCTGTTTCTGGAGCGCAGCCTCTTGACCCGGTGCATAAATTGGGTCCTTGGGAAAAGAAATGAGGTTGTCCCACCTCGTTTATCCCCATTCTGTGTACCTTCCCCGGTCTCCCTGGGAATTTCTGCCCAGACACAGAATAACCCAAACTTACACCCTATCCTCCAACCTGGACGGCACGAGGCGCTTCCTGAAGCTGGCGGGAGCCCTTGCCACAAATCCAGCACTTTGCTCCCACAGGCCCAGAGAGAGAGCCTCTCAGGGACCCTGCAGTTCTGGGGTGAAGTAGGCAAAGGGCTGACCCTGCTGGGGTCCAGGCAGCCGCTCCCTCACTCCATGATAGGTCCGCAGCTTACCCTCCTGCAGGCTGCCTCAATGGGTTGCAATTAACATCAGCCTTGGAAACCCACCATTTCATTAAGCCTCCTTTTTTTTTTTTTGGCAGTACCAGGGATTGAACCCAGAGGCATTTTACCTCCGCGCTACACCCCCAGCCCTATTTTTTATTCTTTATTTTGAAACAGGGTCTCGCTAAGTTGCGGAAGGCCTCACTAAGTAGCTGAGGCTGGCTGCGAACCTGCGATCCTCCTGTCTCAGCCTCCCAAGTACTGGGATTACAAGTGTGCACCACCACGCCTGGCTGTAATGAAGCTGGGTGTGGTGGCGCACGCTTCTAGCACCTGCCCCCCCTAAGCACCATGTACCCCCTGCTGTGCTGGCAAAACTGGTTTCTATGGGGGGGGGGGGTTCTTGGGTCATGAAGGATCCAGAGCTATCCAGGAATCCAGGCAGGTCTCCCTGGATCCCAGCTGTCCTCTTCCCACCCAAAAGGTGCTCCATCCCATAGTACAGACCCCCATGACCTCACAGTGTTCCAGACACTATGAGTCTGAAAACAAAAAAGAAATAGGGAATCAGAAGGAAAAGCCCATGGGCACAAGGGCCCCGGTGCAATCCCCAGCACCACAAAGAAAGGAGGAAGGCCAAGTCGGGCGTGGTGGCGCACACTTGTAATCCCAGTACGTGAGAGGCTGAGACCAGAGGATCTGGGTTCGCGGCCAGCCTCAGCTACTAAGTGAGGCCCTCCGCAACTTAGTGAGACCCTGTTTTGAAATAAAGAATAAAAAATAGGGCTGGGGGTGTAGCTCAGAGGTAGAATGCCCCTGGTTTCAATCCCCAGTACCGCAAAAAAAAAAAAAAGAAAGGAGGAAATTCACCTTCCCTGCGTTCCCGCACCTTACTGGGTTGGGACCACCACCTTCAGGACCAGGCCAGCAGTGGGAGCAGCAGGAGGTGGGGGCGGATGGAGTCTGCACCCCAGCGTGCAGCGTGGAGCGCCTGAGGCTAACAGACGCAGCGGTGCCTCAGAGCAGCAGGCCTCCCAACAAAATTACACCTTTTAATCTAAATTTGATGAGCCCAGGCTGCCTCTCAGCTCCGAGAGAGGAAGAGGGGCTGCTGCAGAGCTCCCAGGCCACGAGGACCCTGCAGCCCTCGCCACCAGACTCACCTCCAGGCGCCCCATGTCCGTGCCTCTGGGGGAGCCCCGCCTCGGGACGCGCATGCATTGGGGACCAGGGTGGGGTCTTCAATGACCGCATGCTTTCCCTGTCACTGCCCAGCAGAGACCCCTGGGCTCTCCAAGGAGGGTGGCCAAAAGCACCCACTAGCCCAGGACTAGGGGGCTCCCGGGATGCGGGTCTTTCAAAAACAAGAGTCCCAGGCAAATCAGGATGGGTGGTCGCCCTATTTCTAAGAAAATTTAAAGGGATTTATAGCCGGATGTGGTGGTGCACGCTTGTAATCCCAGTACTTGGGAGGCTGAGACAGGAGGATCCGGGTTCGCGGCCAGCCTCAGCTACTTAGTGAGACCCTCCGCAACTTAGCGAGACCCTGTTTCAAAATAAAGAATAAAAACTAGGGCTGGGGGTGGAGCTTGGAGGTAGAATGTCCCTGGGTTCAATCCCCAGTACCACAAAAAACAATGGAGTCTCTCCTGTTTGAGGCTCTAACACCTAACCCCCCAGCCTCTGCCTTTGGATGGCAGCCTGGAGCGCATCTTTTGGGAAATTACAGGTATCACTTTATCTTCCATGGGGAAAAAAATAACCGCAGGAAACGTCTGCAATTACAGCTCATCACCGCTGACTGTGTGACTGCAGCTAAGTACTGGTAATCAGGAACCCGAGACAATGAGCTCTTGGCTTTATTTAGCGCCTTTCCACTCCCCCACCTCCAGCCTTCTTGTGCAACGAGACAGAGCTAGGTTTTGCAGACACTCAAGGCAGCCCTCTCCCAATCCTTTTTTCTTTTTTTGGGAGGGGTACCGGGGATTGAACCCAGGGGCATTCTCCCTCTGAGCTACACCCCCAGCCCTATTTTTTTATTCTTTATTTTGAAACAGGGTCTCACTAAGTTGCAGAGGGCCTCACTATGTAGCTGAGGCTAGCCGCGAACCCAGATCTTCCGGTCTCAGCCTCCCAAGTACTGGGATTACAAGTGCGCGCCACCACGCCCGGCTCTCTCCCAATCTTTCCACACAGGGACCAGGCCACTGAGCTTTGGCTGTCCAGAGAAGTTCCAACTTTTCCTTCCCCAGAGGTCAGGCTGAGTGTCACTGGGCCACCTGGTCCCTCCTTGTCCCCCCTTCTCTTCTCCACCTAATCTTTTGTTTGTTTGGTGCTGGGGATTGAACCCAGGGGCATTCTACATCCAAGCTACACCCCCCACCCTTTTTAATTTAGCAAACAGGTCTTGCTAAGTTGCTGAAGCTGGCCTCAAACCTGCAATCCTCCTGTTTCAGCCTCCTGAGTCCTGGTGTTATGGTGGGAGAGGCGCTGTGGGCTCTTTCCCTTCAATTCAGATCATTGTCTGAAGAGAGGAATTAAAACTAGCAGGCGGCTCAGTTGCAGCTTTAACAAAATTTTATCATAAAGAAATAGAAAAACGTCCAGGCGTGGTGGCGCACACTTGTAATCCCAGTACTTGGGAGGCGGAGACCAGAGGATCCGGGTTCGTGGCCAGCCTCAGCTACTTAGTGAGGCCCTCCGCAACATCGTGAGACCCGGTTTCAAAATAAAGTATAAAAAATAGGGCCAGGGGTGTAGCTTGGAGGTAGAACGCCCCTGGGTTCAATCCCCGGTACCGCAAAAAAAAAAAAAAGAAATAGAAAAAGAGAAGAGGAAAAGCAGCATGCCTGGAAGACACGCTGGAGAGCCCGAAAGTGGAACTCTGCCATCCCTCCTACCCCGGCCCCTTAAATACAGTTTCCACATTGGTATGGTTTTATCAGCATTACCAAGGCAACGAGCTAGTAACTTATTTCTTAGGCCTAACTTATTCCTTAGGCAGGTGGTGCCTTCTAGTCTACCAAGTGCACTTACTAAGTGCAGAGGTCACTAATCTACCTTGTTTTTACCCCTATTGTATTGGGCTGTATTGGTTGTCTATCAACTATGGGCACTTTGATGTAACGCATGGAGTTTGCCTTTCTCATACTGAGGCCGAGTCACAAAGAATAGGAGGGAAACAGAGGCACTAGCTGTAGCCAGGGCAGCTGTGTGTAATCTCTAAGAGCAAGGCATAAGGCCCTTGCTATCTTTACGGTTTTAAAATGTGCTAGGCAGAGTCACTGTGATCTTAGGGCTAAAAGCCTTAACTGCCTCGATGGTGCTCTTAAGTTTGTGTGTTTCTAAGACTAGAGGCTTCGATTGTCGCTACATTTTCATTATGGGTTAATCATTAGAACAAAGGGGCAGAAGAGAAGGGAGGGGGAGCTCTTGGAATGTAACAGAGCTACCGCCTCTCCCTGCCTGAGTGACTGGCTTTTACATTTTACTAGAAATTAATATCAGAGCCATTTTCCCAAACCGGCACACTGGGATTGCAGGCGTGCACCACCACGCCCAGCTCCATTTAATCTTTTATTCCACAGTGTTTGCTGAGGCCAACTTGTAGAGAGGAACAGGGCCTGTCCCCCTAGAGCTGATACTCCAGTCTGGGAGACAGACAGCAAATGGGCCGATGTATGAATAGAAGAATTATGGCACGACACCAGAACTGTGAGGAAGCTTAGAGGTGAAGGGGAAACCCTGGGGGGACAGTCATGGGTGACTGACAAAGACATCTCTGAAGAGTGACATGTCAGCCGAGACCAGCAGGATGACAAAGACCTCAAAGGTGAGAGAGCAACAGGTACCCAAGCCCTGGGGCAAGAAAGATGTGCCATTGAATGTCTGGGACCCAATGAGAACGGAAGAGGATGGATGAGACACGTGTGGGTGCAGTGGCACACACCTGTGGTCCCAGCCACACAGGCTCCTGTCTGGGAGGATCACTTGAGCCCGGGAGTTCAAGACCAGCCTGGGCAACAGAGCAAGACCCCATCTCAAAAAAATAAAACAGGCATAGTAGTGCAGGCCTGTAATCCCAGAACTTGGGAGGCTGAGACAGGAGGATCGCAGGTTCAAGGACAGCCTCAGCAACTTAGAGAGACTCTCAGCAACCTAGAGAGACCCTGTTTCAAAATGGAAAAAATAAAGTTGGGCGTGGTGGCGCATGCCTGTAATCCCAGTACTTGGGAGGCTGACTCTCATCAACCTAGCGAGACCTTGTTTCAAAATAAAAATTTAAAAATAGGGCTGGGGGTGTAGCTTGGAGGTAGAATGTTCCAGGGTTCAATCCCCATTACCACAAAAAAAAAAGAAAATAGGTCTGGGGGCATAGCTCAGAGGTAGAATGCTCCTGGGTTCAATCCCCAGTACCACAAAAAATAAAATAAAATAAAAACAATATATGTTAAGTGAGATCAACCAGTCTCAGAAAGTCTAGGGTCATATGTTTTCTCTCATATATGTAAACTAGAGAGAAAATAGAAAAGAGAAGGAACTTCAGATAATAGAGGAACTGGGCATGGTGGCACATACTTGTAATCCCAGTAGTTGGGAGGCTGATACAGGAGGATCGCAGGTTTGAGGACAGCCTCAGCAAGTAGTGAGACTCTCATCAACCTAGAGAGACCCTGTTTCCAAATAAAAATAAAATAGGGCTGGGGGTGTAGCTCAGAGATAGAATGCCCCTAGGTTCAATCCCCAGTACCACAAA
>PVJS01035669.1:7321-20973 GCA_004027185.1 Glis glis | reverse complement strand
GAAGACAAATCTCTCCTCTCTCTCTCAACACACACACACACACACACACACACACACACACACACACACACACCTAAAATACTATTAATAAAAAAAATTTAGCATATATGTTTTTAGATGCATGTTTTGTTTAAGATAAAATGTTACACCTAGTATGTCTTCTGCATTCATGGTAAAGTTGGACATGAAGCCACACAAAATAGATCTCTCTGAGAAAGAAAACACATGTATTCGAATAAATGATTTAATCATCCAAATTCACTTTAAATTATATTATGGTTCGAGACCTGTCCAGTACCAAGGATTATGCTGTGGCTATGATATATATTATCTAATTAAGTGTTGGAATTCAGTCAGAGACAGGGATGCAAACAAGCATAACAGTGGGAAAGAAAATAATTATATTGATTTACTCATCAAATATTTATTGGGCCCTGCTAGGTGCAAGCCATCGAGCTCCACACTATGCATATCATGGTTAGATTCAGAGATAATTAAAACTGAAATATCACCAGGAAAGAATGTTATAGTGACAAAAGTGAGGGACATATGAAGTGCTCTGGGATAACAGAGGAGATCAATATAATTAAGGATTGCAGTGGATGAAAGGAAGCCAGGGGGAAGCAAGCAGGGACACATATTACTATGAGAATAGGAAATTCTGCTTCTTTTGAAAATACAGCATTGGTATGGAGACATAAAGGTGAAGGAGGAAAGGGAATACACTGCAAAATAAAAATAAAATATAGAAGTTAAGAGGCAGATACATAAAGCATAAAGTTCATAGAAGAAAAGAATATTTCATGTTTCATATCATTACCAGCTTTTTTTTTTAAAGTTTAGTACTTTTCCAAAACTCAAAAGACTAGTTGGAATTCAAATTGTAAAGGGTCAATTAAAGCTTGAATCCAATTCCTATTTTGAACATATGATATTGTTGCCACCAAGGAGGTACTCGCTCTGTGGTTAAACAGTGTTCAGCAGTGACTTCATGGGCATGTGACCCATGCAGGAGAACAGGGCCCCATGTCTAGGAGGGTCTTATGCTCAATTTAATGCTTGGTTGTTCCTATCTAAAAATCCTTTATTATTATTATTCTTTAAAACACAGGAGATTCTACACTTTGATTTTGCACTGGGCCCCACATATTGAGTAACTGTTCATGACATTAACTTTCTTAGGGGAGTTTGCAGCCTCTGCCCCTTTCAGTGTGCCCTGACTTAGCCTGTTAGTACCATACTATTCCCAATAGGATAAAGATTCAATGAAAATCAGGCCTAAACTGCCTTTTTTTTAAAGCTGTTTAGTATTCTAAGACTTTTGAGCTTTCTCATCTCCATTGAATGAGAAGCTAAGGGGTACGAGGTTTAGAACTTGTGCAGTATCTTGAAGTAAACATTTTTGTTTTTGTTTTTGCAGTACTTGGGATTGAACCTAGGGGCATTCTACCTCTGAGCTACACCCCCAGCCCTTTTTTTTTATTCTTTATTTTGAAACAGGGTCTCACTAAGTTGTGGAGGGCCTCACTAAGTAGCCAAGGCTAGCCGTGAACCTGACTCCTCAGGTCTCAACCTCCCAAGTACTGGGATTACAAGCATGTGCCACTATGCCCAGTTGAGGTAAACATTTTATTTTATTTTATTTTATTTATTTATTTATTTATTTGCGGTACCGGGGATTGAACCCAGGGGCATTCTACCTCCGCGCTACATTCCCGGCCCTTTTTTTTTATACTTTATTTTGAAACCGGATCTCATGAAGTTGCAGAGGGCCTCACTAGGTAGAGAGAGAGAGAGAGAGAGAGAGAGAGAGAGAGAGAGAGAGACAGCGCGCACGCACGCACGCGAGAGAGAGAGAGAGCGCTGAGGCTGGCTGTGAACCCAGATCCTCCGGTCTCTGCCTCCCAGAGTACGAGGTAAACATTTTTAAAAAGCCCGTCTGAGATGCAAGGAGAGCTCAGTCAGGATTCCTACAGGTTTCTGACATGTCACCTGAGCTCTTAGAATGTGCAGATCTTGAACCCTGTCAAATTTCTGAGCATTTTAAATCAAGACAATAAATTCCCCTTTAGCTTTAGCCAGGTTCAGTCAGATTTTTCTGACTCTGAGAAAGAGAAAAAAAAAAATCCTTGATTGGGCATGGTGGCACTCTCCTGTAATCCAAACACTTGGGAAGCTGAGGCTGGAGGATCATAGGTTTGGGCCAGCCTCAGCAAGTTAGTGAGGCCCTCATCAATTTTATGAGAATTTATTTTCAAATAAAAATATAAATTAGGGCTGGAGGTGTAACTTGGTGGTAAAATGCCCCTGAGTTCAATCCCCAGCACTGAGAGAGAGAGAGAGCCCTATAAAAATGCATTCTACAGGAATATAGAACAAGTTTCTTTTTCATCTTAATTTTTGCCAAATTTCCTATGTAGATGCTGCCTTTTTGGGTATTAAAATTATAGCTCAAAGTCTTTATTCCAGTGATAAAAATATAAGAAAGTATTACTGTGGTTGAGGAAGGGTTGTGTTCCGCCGACCTGGCTCTGCATCATCTCTGTCAGTGGTCTTAGAAAAGGGACCTTGACTCCGGACGTGGTGGTGCATGCTTGTAATCCCAGTACTTGGGAGGCTGAGACAGGAGGATCTGGGTTCGTGGCCAGCCTCAGCTACTTAGTGAGGCCCTCCACAACTTAGTGAAACCCTGTTTCAAAATAAAGAATAAAAAAATAGGGCTGGGGGTGTAGTTTGGAGGTAGAATGCCCCTGGGTTAAATCTCCAGAACCGAAAATTTAAAAAAAGAAAGAAAAGGTACCTTGGCTGTGTGAGTGATTCACAGAGCATGGTGACAAAAGTGCCCATTATCCATTCCCTTTGTATCAAATAAAGTATCTATCATTTTATAGGCAAAAAAATAGATACCCAAAATATCTCTCTACCTTTCTTCATCTAGATTTAGTAATGTAGTTTACGTTCTATTCTGTTAGAAATTAAGATATAGATGTTATTGTTTAATCATCTATGTATGTTCTCTCTTACAAAATGCCTTCATTATATTCTTGCTAGATTGACAGTGATTTATTAAGAGACTATGTCTAAGTACAGCACTTCTCCAGGTTGGGCACCCATTTAATAAGTGTCTATTTGACTGACTATAACAGATTTATTGATTAATGTCATAAAGATATAAAAGAAGGAAGCTTTATTACAATGGAGGAATAACATCCATCATTTTTTGAACAGAGGATGTCTGTCATTCTTGAAAGACAGATTTTTATTACTTCCAGTCATGCTAGTATTTATCTTATTCTGTTTACATTTTTACAGATATGACTAATGTAACTAGGCAAATGTGAACATGTCCAAGAATTTTACTAGGCTGTCAGCTGTAAGTAGAAATTTTCTGATGTACAATTTACACTTTTTCGAATAAGTTCCCATATTTTAACAAATCTTAGGATATTATTGATTGTAAGATCCACTATTATTTTATGTAATACTAAGAAATTTTAAAAATGCTGCTAATTATTAAACTGGAATACTTTTAAGGCTCTTTAAAGATAAACACTATACAGAATAGAGTCAAGGAAATATCATTGAACATGGAAAATTGTTTTCCAATATATATTCCTGCTAGAAGTACATGAGGGTGACAGTTTCTATCTGTCCAGTCCAATATTAGAGGTTGTCTAACTTTAATTTTGATTAGTTTGGTCAATATACAATTATGGTTTCTTATAGCTGCATCTACAGTTTTCATCTCACTAGTGAATTAGAGCATATTTTATACTTTGATTAGATTACACATTTTCTTCTGTATATTTTTATTTAAATTTTTGTTCCCTTCTTGTTTTGTTGGAATTATCAATTTAATCTGGATTATTACATACACACACACACACACACACACACACACACGTTGCAATTGTTAGTGGCCATTTTTTTTTAGTATGTTTTTATTGGTGCATTTTAGTCTCACATCACAATGAGTATCAGTTTGGTGGTTTTTTTGTTTTGTTTTGTTTTGTTTTTTGCAGTACTGGGGATTGAACGCAGGGGCATTCTACCTCCGCGCTACGCCCCAGGCCCTATTTTTTATACTTTTATTTTGAAACCGGGTCTCACGAAGTTGCGAGGGCCTCACTAAGGAGAGAGAGAGAGAGAGAGAGAGATTGAGAGAGAGAGAGAGAGACAGGGAGAGAGAGAGAGTGAGAGCTGAGGCTGGCCGCGAACCTGGATCCTCCGGTCTCTGCCTCCCAAAGTACTGGGATTACAAGCGTGCGCCACCACGCCCGGCCAGTTTGGTGTTAACATACATGCACACAGCTCTTAGTGTCCCTCCCCACCGCCTCCCCCACCATGTAGCACTGAGAATGATGTTGGTATAATCTCATATGTACACATTGTTTATGATAGTATTTCCATAGATTCACTTCTTTCTTGCCCTTCCCCTTCCCTTGTACCCCTGCCCTTGCACCACTGAGTGTTCTCTGTTGTCATTGGAGTCCCTTTTGTGTCCCCACTACTCCCTAGGTTGCGCATATTAATGAAAACATATGTCCCTTCTTTTTTGTGATTGCCTAATCTCACTTAACATAATGTTCTCCAGATCTTTCCATTTTTTTGCAAATGCTGTTATTTTGTTCTTCTTTATTGCTGAGTAGAATTCCATGTGTGTATTACCCATAATTTTGTAATCCATTCATCTGTTGATGGACATCTAGGTTGGTTCCATAATTTGGTAGTGGCCAGTTTTTTTATAAAACTGTTCACCTGTCTAGAAGAATATATGTTCTCCATAAAAGACAGTTAAATGCATTTGCCTTTCCTTTATGGTTTCACTTTTGTCCTATACTTATAATAGACTTTCTTATCCTAATTGTTTTCATAAGTAAAATAGTAATATTATTGTAATGGTTTGGATTTACAATGTTTCCCTAAGCCCCCACGGAAACAAGGCAGCAAATGTTGGAAGCTTGGAAGCAGGGCTTGGTGGCTAAGGAGGGATGCCTGGGGTGTGGTCTTGGGGATTATCTAAGGCCCTTCTTCCCCTGCTTTCTCTTATTTCTGGCCTTTATGATGTGAGAGCAAAGCCCCCTCTCTCTCTCTCTCTCTCTCTCTCTATTCTTCCCACCCTGAGCCCCATAGACCTGGCCTCACATAATGTGAACTCTGAAATCTCCAAAAACTCTGAGCAAATAAATCTTTTTTCCTCTAAGTTGTGTGGTCAAGTTTTTTGGATCACGGCAGGGAGAATGCTGTTTGAGATAATTTTCTTTGTATTTAAATAATTATTATTTTTTCATTATTTCTTGCTTATGTATATGATGTGAGGCAGGAATTACCTTTCATTTATTTCCTCATGAGTCTAAATCAATCACACAATCTCTATTTGTTAATTAATTTATCTTTCTCTGGTGCTATGTCATCCTACCACTGTCATAGATCAAGTTTCCATAAAGTTTAGATATGCTCTTTGCTTTCTCTTATATTCTACTGAACTAATTATGAATTCATATATCAAATCATATTTTGGGAGCTTCACAATTAATCTTAACAATCTGTAAAGCAAGTTTCCTTGTGTTGATCATTTTCAGAAATATATCTTGGCTTTTGTTCTTCATATTTCTCCATATATCTCAAGTTCCACGAACAGTATGTTTGTAATGTTGATTGAAATTTCTTTAAATTTGCAAATTAATTTGGAAAAGAATTCTTATCCATCAATATTTTATTCACAATTATTTAATTATTTAATGTCTTTCAATACATTTTATATTTCCCTCCAAAAATAACTTATTCATTGTTTATAAAATTCACTCCTACATATTTGAAGGTTTTTGTGGCTATCATAAATTATAAGTATTTGCATAATGATTTTAGTAAGCAAATTGTTTAAATACACTATTTTATTACAAGTATACAGAAACTCAGTGAATTTATGTAGTGATCCCATATTCATGCTGAGCTCTCCTATTAATTTTAATAATTTATAGATGCTTCTTTGTTCTGCATGTGAACAACCTTACTTCACAAGAAAAGGGATGCAAGAATTATGACATTTTCAATATTTAAAGACTATCATAAACCTAAATTCAAGTATCTATACCAAATGGCTAATGAGAAAATATATCCCAGTGATTCCTGTGGTTGGTATATCATCCCTCTAGTTACAGAAAATACCTAGGGAGTTTGTTTTGCAGAAAAGAGAAGAAAGGTATCAGTTCCTTGTCCATGATAAACACGACCTTTTGTTTTTCTACTCCACATGGATGCTTGAAGAGCTCTTATCCCTGCTATGTACAGAAGCTGAGCAACTCCTGAGCCCTCAAGGTTCCAAAAGGAGATCTCCACTTCCGTGGACATGCCATGGGTGTTTTCCATATCAGCACTTGCTCTCTTCGTAAGGGCTTCAGAGAATAACATGAATGATTTTATTCTTGGTTACTCTCCAAGTCTGTTGACCTCTATAATCTCTCCCCTTTGTTGTCCTCAAGGTACTATATTTTTCTATTCTACATAATATGTCCACATCTGTACACCATCCCAGCATAAACCCCTTAATGACTAGCAGTTTCATGAAATAATGCAAACGCTTCTTCTGGTTTATAGTATTTTTCCCCAGAAAAAGGGTAGGTATCAAGGAAGAAGAGGGACTTGAGAGTAAACTTATTGTTGGTAAATCAGATGGGTTTGGTGGACCATAAATTCTTATCTTAAACTGTATGGTCACATTTGTCATGGGGATTTATTGATGGGTTGCAGATGTACCAAGATATGAATCACTCATGCAGGTACCCAGTTGTCCAGATCTATGCACAACCTCACACATACATAAATATATAACAAATTACCAGCAACTTAGTGGTTTACAATTTATTATTTTATAATCAAAGAGGCCAAAATTCCAAAATCAATCTCAGGAGGTTAAAGTCAGGGTGTCAGCAGGGCTAATTCCTTCTCCGAGAAAAGAATTTATTCCCCAGCCTTTTAAGCTTCTGCAAGATGCCTATGCTTCTTAGTTTATGGCTTATTCTGAGCTTCACAGCAACCTTTTGCTTCCGTTGCCACATCTGCTACTACTACTCACTTTGATCTCTTGCCTCCCCATTACAAAGCTCCTTATGATTACATCAGGACCACTGAGGAGATCCAGGAAAATTTCCCTACCTCAACGTCTTTAACATAATTCCACTGCCAAGTTCTCTTTTACTGTATAAATTAACTTTCACATTTTTATGTGGTCAGGACATGGGAAACTCTGGGGGATCCTTATTCAGTTTGTCACATCTGACTATTAAGTGTCAGTATTTGAATGTCCAGTGAGAATTTCAATTAGACCTACATAAAGATCTCATTTTAAATATTCTTCTGTATTATCCTTACATGTATCTCAGTTGATGGAAGCAACTTGCTCAAGTAAACATCTAATACTCATCCTATATCTTCTCTTTTCTTAACATTCAATAGTTTCTAAATCAGTTTTTGTCCTCCTAAATAGCTACTGAATTCACCTCTTCTTTTAATTCTCACTCAATTTTTTAATTTTTTTTCTCTTATGTCTTGTGCATTAAACATAATTTTTTTTAGCAATCTGCCTGCCACTAGTCTTACCCTTTCCCAATCATTTAATACACTGAATTAAATCAGAGAGATTTTTCTAAAACATAATCTGGTCAAGTCACCTCTCTTCCCAACAGAAAAAAAAAATCTGAAGATCTAAAATTGAATTGTGCAATAGCTCCCCGTTGTTTATAGGATAAAAGCTAAATGCCTGAAATTGGTTGGCAGGACCTTGCCTAGACTTCATTGGCTGTAATAGTACTTACTAGAGTGATGGTGTGATTAAACTCTGGGTTCCCCACTGGACTAAATGTTCCACAATGGAGACGCCATGCCTCCTTTTGCTCACTATTGAATTTCCAGTGACTGGCACAGTTGGTGACAAACACGCTCTATTTGTTAGATAAAGGATTGAAGGGATTTTAGAATCTGGCCTGTCTCTTTACTCTTGTACACTTTTCCTTTCCCATCTATTCACACACACACACACACACACACACACACACACACAACCATACATCTTATATGGAATTAAATATAATTTTGCAACTAATTTGTTATGTTCTTGTGCGCCCACTGTCTTCTGTCTTCAGATAATTCTGTGCTATCTGCCTGCCTCCTGCCATCTTGCTACATGAATGAACAATTTCATTTGAACCTACAGACACCAAATTAAATGTTCTTCTTCTACTGCGTGTGTGTGTGTGTGTGTGTGTGTGTGTGTGTGTGTGTAATATTTAAGAAAGCATGACCAAAAGGCTAAAATACATTACAAGTAGTTTGTAAGTGTAAGGGTTTCATAGGGCTTTCGGACTTGTATTAGATTTCCACTGCTTCCATAAAAAATAATTGCAGATTTAGTAGTTTATAATAATGATTTATCATCTCATAATTCTGTAATCTATAAATCCAGGAAGATCCACTCATATTTATGCTCTGGATTTCACAAAACTAGAGTCAAGGTGAGCTACCATCTGAAGCCTGACGAGAAGCTGTCCCTAATCTCATTCAAATTGTTGACCATATTCTGTTATTTGCAGCTGTAGGACTGAGGTGCCTGCTGTCATGGGGACTGCTCTTTTTTTTTTTTTTTTTGCGCTACCAGGGATTGAACCCAGGGGCGTTCTACCTCCGCGCTACACCCCTGGCCCTATTTTTTTATACTTTATTTTGAAACCGGGTCTCACAAAGTTGCGGAGGCCTCACTAAGTAGAGAGAGAGAGAGAGACAGGGAGAGAGAGAGAGAGAGAGAGAGAGAGAGAGAGAGAGAGGGAGAGAGAGGAGAGAGAGAGAGACAGGGAGAGAGAGAGAGACAGACAGAGAGCTGAGGCTGGCTGTGAACCCGGATCCTCCGGTCTCCGCCTCCCAAAGTACTGGGATTACAAGTGTGCACCACCATGCCCAGCTAGGGACTGCTCTTTGATCAGAGAGAACTGCTTGCTTTCCTTGTTATGGTCCCCACCATATCTCCTTCACCAAGAGCAGCTTTCCTTCCTGTGTCATCTCTCCTGACTCTTCTGTAGTTAACTTCAACCGACTCTGTTTTCCTTTTTTGCTTTGTTAAAGGCATTTGTGATTACCATATATCCACAAAGATCATATACTGTAATCTCCCTATTCTATTGCTAACTGATTAATAACCTGAATTCCATATGCAAAGACACTTCACAAGGGCACCCACATTAAAGAGTTCGATTGATTAGTGAAGAGCAAAGAGTCTGTGGGAGGGTGGCATCTTTACATTTCTGCCAGCCACAGTGCCTTGAGCATGGAGGAAGAAATTCTAACCATACAAATAATCCAGAGGCATCGAGAAATCTCTGAAACACTCAGGGTATTGTCTGCAGAAGTGAGGCAGGGACTAGAGGTTGTAGAAAGAAACTATGAGAGGTTTATTAGATATTGGGGAATTTAAAAATTTCTCCTATATTTCTCAGGTTTCATACTAGTTTGTTTTTATTTCTCTTATTTCCTTCTTGGGAAAGTAAAGTGGTTTAAATTGAAATGATTTCTGTGTTATATTTATGTATGAATAAAAGGTGATAAAGTTGAGGACACAGCATCCTTGTCCACTACAGGTTTGAGCAAAAATTGAAGCCAACTGGGAGCAGTCTGTGTTGGGGGCTAGTGAGGAAAGAAGCAAGCAGATTGTGTGCCTGTGGCCTGCAGGAACAAGGGAACAAGGCAAAGGCTTAACTGGAAGACTTGGCATGGAAAATTATTCAACAATAGGAATCAGATTTTGACTTTAAGGTTTAATTACCTCAAAACAAAAATTTTGTTAGATTGATTTCTTAGTGTGTTTTTAATTTTTTTCTTTTTTGGTACTGGGGAATGAACAGAGGGGCATTCTACCTCCAAGCCCTATTTTTTTATTCTTCATTTTGAGGGTCTCACTAAATTGTGGAGGGCCTCATTAAGTAGCCGAGACTAGCCTCGAACACGGATCCTCAGGTCTCAGCCTCCCAAGTACTGGGATTACAAGCATGCGCCAGCACGCCGGGTTTTAATTTTGGTATGTTTCCACACAAGTCCACTCTGTGGAAGATCCAGAAAAATAAATGGTCTGCTGGATTTTTGTAAAGTTTTTAGAGTATTGTTTTTAAAATGCATTCTGAATTTTGGTATTTGGAGAGAATACAAATGGTTTTAATTTTCTTTTTGCATCACTTTGAAATTTCCAAACTTTTATAAGTATATATTCTAATAAATATTAAGAGAAAGGATATTAATGTAATTAATATTTAAATAACCCTGAAAGGTGCAATTGTTGATTTTCCATTATAGGTAGTGCCTATTATTTTTCTCTCTTCTTACTTCTTTTTATACTGGATCCTTTATTCAACAAAAGGTATATCTGGAGGCTCTAAAATCTGCCACATGCTGCAATACAAAAATGAATGAGGTAGTCCTAGGCTTTGATACAATCAGTCTATCATGAAAAGACAGGCAAAAAAAAAATAAATTCAATTCACCAAGTATAGAAAATGTTACAAACGGGGAAGCTTCTAAAAGTCAGCATTGAAAGATAAGGACTGTTTTAAAATGTGAAGTAGCCACCCTATAGTTGAACTGGCTTGTGGAGAGGTTTTATTTTACAGATCAACCCTTGAAGAGTGATTTAATCTATATATTTTTTTATTTGGAAAGAATCATTCTGAGATCAGATACTTAAGTCTTGCAATAATAAAATAAATTTATCTTGGTGGGTGCCTGACTCTTTATTTGAGAAGCTTATACAACTGATTAGGAGTACCCATTGTTTGAGGATGCCTTTTATGGTATTTATTATGTTTTTCTTACGAGTTGACAAAAGTAGATTAGATTTACTACACATATCCTCACCTCTATTAGCCTGAACCTAAATTCTTCTTAATAAATAAGAGAAATAAAAGCATTGTGATCACTGTGCAAATGTGAACTTATATAAGAGACATCATCACTTCTCCCATGACACACAACATGCATAATTTAAATTAAAATAATGTTTTAATGCAAGCAAATTCTCTGGTCATCCTGCCCCTTCTAGTTATAGCACCACTCCATACCCTTCTATAAGAGAAATTCTGGAGCAACCACCATTATTGTATCACAATCTATTATGGTAGATTAAATATTTTCCCAGGCTTAGGTGGAATGAATCAGAATTTCTTATTAGTAAGGACACCTGAGTTTAGTATTACACCGATATGCAAAATGCTCAACTCTTTATTTCCTCATACACTATTTTACTCCTTTCTCAAATGAGGGAGAAAGTAAATGCAGTAAAATGCTACAAAAATAATTCTACAAATGTAAAAAATGTTCCTCATTTTGACTATGACAGTGAGTAAGAATGATGCAGCTTGGTGATTCTCTAGCTACAAGGTACAATATAGTTTAGTAACTTGGATTAGAATGTGATACATATATGAATATAGGTATTCATGTATTTATTTCTTCCTATAGTTATTTCTAATTTTCTTTATATTTTCTAATGATTTCCTAGGGGTTATATCTAATATCTTCAGGCAAATTTATTGTCTAACAGCTTTAGTTCTGAATAAGAGATTGAAATTACCCATGAAAATAACTGGAATTTTACTTTATAAACATAAAATAAAGATCATAAAATATTCTGGCATAATATATGTGTATACATAATATATATATATTCAGATATAATACATGTATACTATCATACAATATAGTGACTATTTCACCTACCCATTCAATGCACAATTAAATTTTTTTTGTGTGTGGTACTAGGGATTGAACCCAGGGGCATTTTACCTCCGAGCTCCACCCCCAGCCCTATTTTTTTTTTTTTATTCTTTATTTTGAAACAGGGTCTCACTAATTTGCGGAGGGCCTCACTAAGTAGCTGAGGCTGGCCGTGAACCTGGACCCTTCTGTATCAGCCTCCCAAGTACTGGGATTACAAGCGTGCACCACCACGCCCGGCCCACACAATTAAATTTATATTACAAATACTAAAATATCAATGATTATCTTAAAATCTCCATTTAGAACAAAGTCACAAAGTATGATGACAAGTTTTATTCATTATTTTTGAAGCATGAATTTATTATCAAAATCAATGTTTAACCAATTGTTCACAGTGAGATTCTTGATATCAAGTGATTAATGATACTTTATGAAAGCTAAGTTATACTCATAATAATTCATGATAGAAATTCTATAATTTAACAAAACTATGTCAAATGAATTGTTCCATCATGAGTTGAAGATGATTTTATCATAAAATTACAAAATGAATACACATGTTAGAAAAAATTGACCCAAAATCAACATCAATTCATATGAAATGTGTGGTTATTTTCTCAAGAATACATACATGAAAGAAGTAAATTTGTAATATTCTTTTGATTCAATGTTAATGTGAAGAAAGAGTGGCATTTTCTAATTTTTATTTTTCTTTCAAAATAACACACACCTGTTATTCACGTGGCTTCTTTGAAATGCGGTACATATTCAGAGTTGTAGAATAGTTCCTTAGACTGTTAATTTCCATGAGTAAAAATTACCGAGACACTCAGGAACAAGTGAAGACATGCTTTTAATCTTTGTCACAATACAGAAATGAGGTATAAAGGAGAATGGATATTTATATTGAGACAGAAAAAGTAAAAAAACTTTAACATCAAACAGAATTATTACAGCAAGTGGTGTGATCAGAAAATTAATTACCTGAGATTTTCTCTTGCTCTGTGTTTGAGCCTGTTATTTAAGGCATTTTATATTAGTATGTGAGCAAAATGATCCTAGTCTATTTCTTCTATTTGGATCTTAAGACAATATGCACAGCTTTTATAAGTACAGCTATTATAATATCTACAATTTTATTTTGAGAGCAGAAAGAAAAAAAAAAAAACCTCAAAGTCAAGCCCAGCCTTTTCTTTCAGCATTGCAAACAAACGTTCTTTCAGCCATGGTTGTCCTAGTGTTGAGATGGATAAGCTTCTGGACCTGGTCTTTATTCCAGGTTACTAGACGTTTCTCCAAATCTGACATAGCCTTTTCTTGTTTATCTTTTAGTCTAATTACCTTCCATGATGTAGATCCTTTAACAGCTTCCACCATTTGTTCTTGGGCTTCAAGACCTTAGCTATGGTAGAATGGGACGGGTTTGACAGGCAAATAAAACTCACCACTGATTTCCCACCTTAGAAGTCCTTAATCACTTTTAATTTTTTTTCCTAGTCAATCTCTCTTACTGGCAACGTTAGTAGTAGATTCTGTGCACTTTAGGGGCCATGTGACCAAAACACCAAGAGATTAAATCAAACACAAGAGAAAATGATGCAATCAAGAGATGCAGTAAACAAGAGATACGTGAGGTTGAAACTGGCTACAGTCATACTGTCTGCTGTTGACTGAAACATTACTTTAAATTGCATGATTGTGCCGGGCGTGGTGGCGCACGCTTGTAATCCCAGTACTTTGGGAGGCTGAGACCGGAGGATCCGGGTTCGCGGCCAGCCTCAGCTCTCGCTCTGTCTCTGTCTCTCTCTGTGTGTCTCTCTCTCTCTCCTTAGTGAGGCCCTCCGCAACCTCGTGAGACCCGGTTTCAAAATAAAGCATAAAAAATAGGACCGGGGGCG